>VDFB02025231.1:436799-457828 GCA_007258455.2 Sequoia sempervirens
ACTTACAGAAAGTAGGTTTCGTGCCAAACCTAGGATATACAAGACACCATCAATCCCCTTCACTCTTCCATCAGGAAATATGATATTGATTGTTCCACAGCCAACAATCTTTAGGTGAGAGTCATCACCCACATACACCTCTCCACCATTGAACTCCTCATACTTTGAGAACCAATCTCTATGAGAGGTCATGTGAAAGGATGACAACCAAATCTAGAATAAACCACATATCATCTGATGAATGGGCTACCAAGGCTGCAATAAATGCTTTTCCATCATCTTGGGATGATTTCTGAGATTTAGAATCAGAGAAATACTTGTTTTTCTTCTTCTTCTCCTTCTTGAAATCTTTTTGAATGCTTGACTGAACACCCTGAATTCAACATTTTCCCTTGGATTTTTACAGGAGACTTAGATCTCTCGGAGACTTTTGACTTAGATTTCTTGTCTTTCTTTTTGCCTCTTTTTTGGTCCGCCACAAACTGCAAGGGCCTCCTTGACCATCTCAGAAGACTTCCTTCACATCTCTTCAAATAATAATGAGGCAACAACCTCATCCATATTGAATGTGGAAGTTGTTTTTCCAATAGCCATTACCAGGTGATCCCAAGAGTTAGACAACAAACACAAAAGGAGCATGTAATGGTCTTGTTCATCAATCTTGTCTCCAATGGAACCCAATTGTGTAACCAACATATTAAAAGAGTTCAGGTGATCTACAATGGATCCTCCATCTTCCATTATCAGAGAATACATCTTTCTTAGGAAAAGCTTATTTACCAAGGATTTAGCCTGATAGACATCACCAAGCTTCTTCCACAGAGAAGCAAAAGTTTTCTCTTCATGGAAATTCAGGAGGACGAAATCAGCCAAGCAGAGTCTAATAAGACCCTTGGATTTCCTATCCATGAGATCCCAATCCTCTTGTTTCATGCCTTGTGGAATGCTTCCAAAAACCACAAGCCATAGATCACGGTCTACAAGCATGTCTTCTATTTTGAGTTTCCACAACTCAAAATTATCGCCATTAAACTTCTCCATCCCAATCCTCCTAGATGTGCCTTCCATCTCTTTCCTATAACAAGGTAACAAAATAGACACTTCTGCAAAACTCCCATTGAAACAAAGACCAACTCAAAAAATCCTTCTAAGCCAACAAAGGAACCAAGGCTAGCCAAGCTCTGATACCAACTGAATGGAAGCCAGGTGAGTGGAAACATCTTCCTACACTAATCTAAGTAGTGGAGAGTTGCAAAATTTTATTTTAACACCTTTAAACAGTTACAGCAAGAGAAGCACATAGAGAATAAATGAATAGAACAACAACACATATAACAATGACACCAAATATACATGGGGAAAACCCTTTCAGGTAAAAAACCCAACCCTCCAAAAGCTCAATACTATTGTATTACTTCAAAAGGAATTAGAATACAACCCAAAGTACAAAGCCTTCTTCTGCAAGTGCTTCAAAACGAACACCTGTTCTAGAGAGATATCGGCAGCACTTTGTTACCTATAAACAAACTATGCATTCTACAATGCAAGGCTCTCAATAAATAGAGTGATACAAGCTTCAAGAAGCATCTAGAAGGAGAGGGGCATGTAAATCCACATGGTACAATCGTCCACACTATAGACATGCATTTGGACATAAATAACATATTCCCTTACACCCCTTACAAAGGTCAAAAATGCAAATATTCCTTCCTCAAGCTTGGGCACCTAGAATATACTAAAAATAGCTTATGATAGATGCCTTACACATCTTACAGCTGTCATTGAATCTATCATAAATCTGACAACACTTACAACTGTAAGAGAATTTGTCATAACTGACTAAGAATACCCGATTCTCTTATAGCCTGTCATAACCCAACTTGGGCGCCAACTTTCACCCATGCACACAATATGCCTTATGACACATCATAGAATCTCTCATAGGTCAAATATTCCAAAGTGGGATCCCTATGTCCACTTGGGATGATTATGTGTCATTCAATCACCTCCAATGAGGATGCCACCTAGTCGATGGGTTCCAATTTGTGACATGACACCATAGGAAATTAAATAATACAAATCAATACAATAATACATCAAATTAAATCAATATAAGGACTCTAAGGTTGAGGCACCTTAATCCCAACCAAGTCTACCAAAATGGAAATGGGTTGGCCATGAAGAGTGCTTTGAAGCTCTATGAGTTATTCATGATTATTGGCTTTATTATTAAATCCACATCTACATAGATTTGTGTGGTTGGATTGGTGGTTTTATCTAAGTTCCTAGGGAACTCATTAAATTGTAGTGGTCATCTCTACATGTCCAACATCCTATTGTTGGACCTACTCATTTGACTTGATTATCTCTAGGGGATCAAACTATGCTACTTATCTTTATTTTTTCTAGTGTAATTTTCCCTATTTCTCTATCCTTATGGTTGATGGTTCCTTATATAGGCATAGTTTCTGATTATTCTTTCTTTTTATAATTGTTAGAGTAACTAAATGAACGAGACCTTTATTTTTATTATTTCTTTCTTTTCTATTTTTCAACAACAAGGTCTACTTCAATGACCTAGTTCAAGATTTTGGGTCAGGTAATCTTGGTTATAAATAAAAGGTTCTTATCTAGACCCAAGATAAATTTATTTACATGGTCATCTTCATCCTTCATATAATGGACATGGAAAAGTAGGCCCACAAACTTACAACTACCAACATTCCCCCTTGGTGTAATGAATAAAATTGTTATTTTTTGATCCCTATGATAAGAAGACAAATAATATTAGTGGAATTGCTTTGTAAACTTGTATATAGTTAGATATATAAAATTCTACCTTTTAATCTCCAGTAAATGATTCCACCATAGTGATGCCTACCCTTCTATTTGATAGATAGAAATTCAAGCCATAGTATTGGAATTAGATTTCAAAATCTGGAAATACTTATTTATTCCTATTAACCATGCTTCTATTGTATCTCCACTTCTAGTCCCATAAAACTTGGGAGCTTTTATTTTATTTATTTCTCTAATTAATGGGTCCTTTCCCACTCCCCATTTCTACCCTTCTAATGAATGACTGTATGTGGGAATTTTGGAGATAATTTTATATTCTTGATCTATAGGCTCATTAAGATCTCTAACAAGGTCCTCAATCCCTATTCTAGTGTTATTATTGGTCCCTTACTCTTTTGGCTCAATAATTCCTCAATTTTTTTGCTCTTGTGAGGCTATTTTTGCATGGAGAGCATTCATCTTAGCCTCAATCTCCTCCACTATCACAAGAGGTGGGGACAATGTACCCCTATACTAGCACATAGAATTTTAGTGAGACTAGGACTTGCTCTCCTCCTTAAATTCCTCTTTAACATGGTAAGTTGTTTTCATGAGTAAAAAAATATCATTTTAATTTATTTTATCAACACATCATTAAAATTACTTAAAATTTATATTTTTCCAACATTAAAATTTGTAATCAAATTTCCTAAGGGTAACTTATTTTACCTTAGAACCTTTTAGAATACCAAACTTCAACTAGAATATTTAGTGTCACCATGATAAAACATATTTTTTTCATATTTTATCATTACTAGTTATTAGCTAATACATAAGGATGTTGATAGTTATTTAATACTATATCATCATCATAGATATAGTTTTTTTTGTTATATAATAGGAGTTTCCTCCTCTTTAGGATCTTTCCCTTTGAGGTTTCCATAGCTATAAATAAGCTGAAATACATACACTTGTATTATAAAATTGCTTCCTTGGAAAGGACAAGTGTATTATGCCCATAACCAAAAAGAAAAATCGTAGATGCATGATGTCTTGGACCTGGGGGTTGGGCAAGGGAATTGCTTTAATGGCTTAAAGTTCTTAGAAAATTTATCCACTCCCTTACCCTTTTGAAGTTTGAGGCATTCAAAAATCATTATCGGTGGTTTAGTGTTGGATATGGTCTCAACTTTAATTTTAGGTAGTTTCATAATAGTTCCTTAGAACCATCTAGGTTATTATACCAAGGGTGTTATTTTTCAAAGGCTTTCTTTTTCATATTTTTGCCATGAATCATGTCTATGAAACCAAGTAATGAGATTAACACATACAAAAATTATGAACACTTACCTGTCCCAAGGTGAATATCTATGTAATAATACCTTTTTAATAATTGACCTAAAATAATATATTTTTTTATACAAATGACATTTAATCTCCTCAAATAGTAGAAGTAAAAACTAAGCAACTTAACTACTAGTCATGTTATGTAGTACACAACCATTTAGCAAGATGAGATACCCCATAACAAGTCGTGTATTCATCATGCAATTTATATAATACAAGTCTTCTTACAACATATAATTTGATGAAGGGTAAATTCCATTACTATAAGAAATCATACCTTGTTTTTTATCCCTATAGATAAGTTAGTTCTTCAACCTTAACTTGCCAATGGTTCAAACTAGGGTACAATTTGATCCCAAACAAAAGGATATATAAGTTCCTATACAGCCCATTCAAGTGGATTTTTTATCCCACCTATAGATGTCAATTATTCCAACATACCATGCACAAAGTAATATCTAATACCCTTGACCCCATAAGGAGGTCTTTCTATCTCTACTGATTTGGGTAACCACTTCCCAGAAAAGAAATGTTAAGGATTCAATGAAGGGGAGTAGCTAAAACTCTTAATTTTCCTATTATTATTTTGAACTCCCTTTTTCCCTATAATTTATAGGATGGCTAGGTGTTAGAATGTGGCATCCATTGCCTACATGCCATTGACTTTATGGAATACACACCTTGAGTGGAAACCATCCAAGCCTCTAGAGCAGTATTGCATCTATTTCTTCCATGCTAATAGCTCTGTCTTACATGCCACTATTAGAAATTGACCAACTTGGAGTATGGATAAACCATTCTACATGTAAATCATGCCCATTGAATACCATCAAACTAGAGCATTAATGAGCTTAATTAT
This sequence comes from Sequoia sempervirens, assembly GCA_007258455.2. Taxonomy (NCBI): domain Eukaryota; kingdom Viridiplantae; phylum Streptophyta; class Pinopsida; order Cupressales; family Cupressaceae; genus Sequoia; species Sequoia sempervirens. The sequence continues at coordinate 441,784 of VDFB02025231.1, forward strand.
TTAGGTAATTTATTTTATCAACCAATTTTCACCTTAGAATAAGAGAAATAAGCTACATTTTAGGGGGTATACAACCCTCTACCTATTCACTCATAGAGTCCTTTACTCTCACTATTTGGTGTTTCCATAGAAGTTATCTCAAGTACTAGGTTTAGCTCTATAAGTTAGAAAAATAGACTCTCTATAAGGAATATGTTGAAACCAAGGTCCAAGGAATTACATGATCTATGGTTATCTTATGGATTCTAGGATTTTTTTGATAAGAAAAACATGACAATATCTAAATTCTTAGAGCCCACCTTTTCAACTAGTAGTCAACTTATGGAAGGTATCCAATGCACACCAAGGAAGGTATGGTAGATTAATTTAACTTGAAATTAGATTTGAATATGAGAATTTTTTACTCTACTCATCTAGAAATTAATATGTTTAATGTGAGAACTGAGCTAAGAGTTTTTATAGTTTTTTGATTAATATTGAGTATTTCATAACTATATATTATAGTGGAGCCTTATTGTCCTAAAGATCTAGATTAGATTATAGGTTTTACTAATTTTCTTCACTATTTTCCATCTAAAATAACCCTCTTTTCCCAACAATAAAAGAAGAGAAATATATAAAATATTTAACAAAAATAACACTACCTTTATTAGTAACATAATTTATTTTAACTTCATTAATAATAGTTATAAGTCAAATCATTTTAGGTGTTAAAATATAAAAGCTCAAAATTATTTTCTTATTTAATTTCCATATTCATTATACTTCCTTAGAAAATATGATAGGACAACAATGGATTCAATTTCAAATAAAACACTAGGGCTCTAGTCCATTCTATTATAACCAATTAAGTTGAGCACAACCTTCGTTAGGTAGATTTTCAAATAAGGTAAAAGAATAGGAAGAAATGATAGAAATTTTCTATAGCTATCCAAGTTTTCAAACAATAAAAATATTGAACTAAATAGGTTATAACAAAACTAGCAATCCCATGAAATCATTGGGTGAATGAGGACATTCACTAATAAGTGAACTAATTTAGTATGAAATCTAGGTTTAAGTAATGCACAAATAAACCCTCAACATATTCATGACTCCAAGAAACAAACCCCAATCAACCCAAAATAATAAGCAACAAAGGGTAGAGGATATTTCTATAGGAATAATGTCTAAAATCCCAAATCAAATTAGCATGGACTAGGCATTAGAGAGTGTAGCCTATGTGATAGCTTCACATTTATTTATTTATTTCAAACATAGTGCAAAAGAAGATGGAAAAAAACATGTAATGAGGTATTCAACTCAACCTTTGTGCCTATAGAGACTTCAAACTAACTTAAAAATAGAAATCTTTTTTTCTTTCACCTCCCTTCTTATGTTGTGAAGCAAAAGATGCCCCTTTCAAGTAGCTAATGATACATTTATTTCTTTCTTCTCCTTTTGTGCCTAATTAATTCTTGGTTGTCCATTGCAATACATATGGTTGTTTTAATGGCATGACATGGCTTCCCCTAAGTGCCATGCAAGGTAAGACTGAGTAAGCCATTTATTTTTCTTATTGATCTTCCCAACTAGGCCATAAAATTCTTTGCTCATTGTTTTCCTATCATGATTTTTTCTTTTCTTTTTTACATGATTTTTTCCCATTTCAAAATTTTCTCTCTTTACCTTTATGTGTATATGTTTAATCTTATACATATATAGTTAATGACTTAGTCTTAGTCACTATATTAGGTTGTTAGAACTCAAATCATGATTAATATCATGCCTCCATAATACAAGAAAAAATAATTGATCAATGTATTAATCAAATGAACAATTTGTCTCTCAAGGTTACATACAAGTTTTAGACAATCCTTGTAAACTCAATCTATTGATAGAATAATCATTTAATAACATGCTACATACTTGAAACTCTATTAGGGTAACCTATGGTTAGAGAAAAATATTATCGTCAAGGTTTGGAAACTAAATTGGCCTTATGATATTTCAACCTTTCTCAATGGAACCACAAAATCTATCTCACCTTGTACCCTAAGTACCTAATATCAACAATAATCCTTGCATAATTCACTAATTAGATGTTAGTCTAGTTAGTCAAAAACATAATTAATGCATTAATTTTGAAAGAAAAGTTAAGTAATGGTAACATTGATTAGTAGTAAACATTAATTGTTCATAACCAAACTTGTGCACACACACACAATCTAATAAAATTTTGTGAATACAAGTTCCAATCCTAGTCCAAATTACAACTAGGCTAGGGGTCTCACAAGAAAAGAAAGGGGTTCCTAGGGAATGTGACAACCATACCTAGACTTCTAAACTTCAACTTCAAGATCTCCTAGGACATCATTTTTGCATTAGTGATGTCTTGAATTTTTTGTATGATGTTAATTTATCATCTTCTATAAATGGGCCAATAATAGCCAAAGATTCTTTTTTTTTTTTTAATTTTTTAGACCAAATCTCTATGTTTGTTGAGGATTTGTTTATCTTCTTCTATAAATTTCATTAAATCTCTAACAAACAACACAATTTCCACTTTGCATTTCTAAAAGAGAAAATTATTTTCATTTAGCATATAATCAAACACCTTAATATTTTACATCAAAGAAATACTTTTATACAACATTAAATAACATCATTTCACAGTTTGATAACCTAAAAACTACCAATCGCCATTTCTACACTTCCAAAATTCAATTTCCAAACTTATTCTAAACAACTTTTTTATTACATAAATTTGAAGAAAAACTTATTACATATACATATACTTATAAAGTCATATTTTCAATTATAAAAAAAGAGATGCATAATAACTTTACTTTGCCTTTAGTTCTCAAAGAAAAAGAAAAAAATGCACACTTAGGAAAAGTCAATTTTATTTATAGAAATGAATAAATGGATGATCAAATCTATTAGCACCTCACATGATGCTTTCAAGAACTCATTATTATTTTTAATCTTTGAAAGTTAGATAATCTTATTGTTTTTGTAGTTCTCATTAACATATTTTATGTATTTTTATCTTCTTCATAATAAAATCTTCCACAACCTATCACAATTGAGTTAAAGATCCCCCACAATTCATTCATCAAATAGATTGAACTGCCATAAGATATACAAAACATAAGAAGAAATAACTCATGAAAAAATATTGATTCATGATTGAAAATGGAAGGTGAAGAAATTATGTTACATGAATGAATTTATTTGTATAAATAATAATTTTGTTTTTAACTTGTGTTTAGATATATAACCATTTCCACAAATTAAAATGATACTTGAGTCTAGACTTTTAGTTGTTACTCTTCTTTCTTAATGTCGAAGATAAATATATAAGTTTTATACAAAATGGAGTGGTAGTATAATTTTCCTTTTGCTCTTTTTATTAACCAAGTGAAATTCAATATTGCAGTAGAAGCACACTCTTTCTTGGACTTTGAAGTTATTTGATTGTTTTAATATTGTGTAGGGAGAGAGGAAAATATGGCTACCAAATTAAAGTTCAAGAAAATAAAAAGAGGGAAAGCAATGCCAAATGGGTACCGTTTTGCAACGGTTGAAGAATTTAGGAATAATTTAGACATCATTAAAGGTCGAGTATTAGTGGATAAGTACAAAGAGAGTTATCTTTTGGATGGTTGCATCTTGCCTGACTATCGACTTGAACATGGTATTCATTATTTCAAATATTCTCTCGGATTTGATTTAGAGTGGTGGGTAGTGGTCAAGGAAAAAGAGCAGGATGTGAATGAAGGCGTTTGGAAGAAAAAATGTTCAGGTATAATGAGTGGTTAATTCTAATTGTTATTCATGATTTGAGTTCGTATTGTCTGTTTTAAATTCATACCGCTTTACATAATTATCGTGTTTAATGTGATATTACAGCTTGTTATCCATCAAATGGTAATTTGTTGAGAAAGCAAGTCTACGATGGAATTAATCTCTCTCAACAAGGGAGAAATACTGCGATGGCTCTTGCTTGCGGTAATCATGATGCAGAAGTTATATATTGGCTGCTCAAAACTACAGATCAAATGGAGTTGCAAGGTTTTGGAAAGTTAACGAATGTGTGGGGTTCCTGGAGAAAAGTGTTCGAAAATTTGTCGGCTTGTGAGTTTCCACTACAGCTGCCACTTGAACAGGATCATTTTATTAATTATTTCGTGAATTTGATCAGAGACTATGGGAATATTGTTATAGATCTTTTCCTAGACATTGCTTATATCGAGTTGTTCATAGAGATGTATTCTACTAATATTGTTCACTACAAAGGTAGAGATGGTATGTCCATTTTGGATCAACTTACAGAATATGCTAAACATGATAAAAAATTGATTCCCTCATTGACAAAGCTCTTGTCAGTATCTCAACATTCTGTAGAAACTCAGGTTTCTAAGGTAAAGCACCAGTTTGGAGACATTTTAATTGAGGCAGTTGAAAGAGGGTATGCTCAACTTGTAGAAGATTTATTAAAATTGAAAGATTACGTTGAACTACTCACAACAAATGTCTGTCTGGAGAATGCAACATGGACCTTCCGTAAATTTGGAAATTTGTTAGAGAAAAATGTTGGAAATGAGCTCCAACAAGACAAATATCTGCAATACCTATCTGATTTGTTAAATTTGTTAAAACAAAAAGTTGGAAATGAGCTCCAACAAGACAAACACGGAAAGACACTCTTCCATTATGCAGCCGATTCAGGAAATGAAAAAGTGTTCCAATTGCTTGTTGAAGCATACAATGATGAGTACAGAGAGAAAAAAAGGGATAAATGGGGAAGAAACTTTCTTCATTGGGGAGCACTCAATGGGCAAGCCGACTTTTGCAAGGATTGCATAGATGATTGGCAGTTGAAAGTAGATGCCAAGGATAGTTTTGGCCGGAATTCTTTACATTTGGCAGCTCAAGGAAAGAAGGGGCATCTTGTTGTGGATTATTTAGTTGGATCGTCCTCCGTGGACTTAATTTATGCAAGGGATGATGAAGGAAGAACACCCTTGCACTTGGCATCTGCGAAAGGCAACATAAAAATGGTTGAGAAACTATTATCTTTTGGTGCAGATAACCCTTCTCAACTGAAACATTACATTCAGCAAGTTGACGGCTTCGGGAGGACCGCATTGCAAATGGCAGCAGGTGGAGGCCATACACGTATTGTGCGGCTCATTTTGGATAAAGGCTGTGATCCCTTATCACAGCGTGATATCAATGGAAGCACAGCATTGCACTTTGCCACTCAAGTAGAGGATGCAGAGGTTGCAGTTGCTATATCGCAGAGCCTTCTAAATAAATATGAGGGTGAAAGTGATAAAAAATCTCTTCTATTGTGGGCCTCAGCATCCGGCATTGGCACTGCAGAGGAAAGAGAAGAAGTGGATCCTTTTGTTAAGGATTACCTTTTACGGGAGAAGGCAAAAAATAGGATTAATTTGTTAGGGGCAGCAGCAAGGACTAATAATGCGGAAATGGCATGGGAGCTTCTAAATAGAGGTGCCCGTATGGCAGACCTTGAAAATTTAAAATATTCACGAAATGCGAAATTGGGTAAGTATGTTTATGTTATCATTATAGTTTTTGTAATTTAATTTTGCAGTTCTTTAATGCTTTTCGATTATTAATTTATGGTGACAGTAATAAGAGAAATTGAAGTAGCAAAGGAGCACGGACGAGATAAACCAAGCCTGAGGGACAATCTGGGTAATATATTATTTTATAGATTCAGTTTTTAATTGATCTATTTAAGGTGGATCCTACCAGGTCAGCCTCGTAGACAACAAAACACTTGGTTCAATTTGTGCAGAAAGAAATGCTTTAGCCGAAGGTCTAGCTGCTCTATTTTTGAATAGATTTATTGAATCTCCAATCACAGTGGGCATTTCTGGTGAATGGGGCATGGGAAAATCCAGCCTCATGATTCAGGTGCTTTTTACTTTTATTATAAAAAAAAATTCAGGTTTACCGAAAATACTTGTTTTAAACAACCAAAAACTTAAATCTTTCCAACTTGTCCATGTAGACCGAAAATATTCTGTTGATGGCAGCCTCTCAATTGTCATTTCCAAATCTCCTCCGTTCTGAAAATTTTGTTGGAGCAGAGAAGCTAACATTGAGTAATAAAGGCCGAAAGATATACAAGAGGATGAACAACGCCATGAACAAATTGTTAGCATCCAGCGACTCAGACTTAGAGGTATAATTTAAATATAATTTTCTTATAAATTTCTACAATTTAAGAGACATAATTATAATATCATGATTCATCATTTCGAAAAGAGTGGACTGGTGAAAAAGTTGGAGTAGTATCATCCCCACACCATACCATTTATAAGTCCCTCGCATGCATGCGTTATATTTTTAGTACTGAAGAAAAAAATGCTTAAAGCCTAGAAGATATTTATCCAATTTATCCAATTTGTCCAATTTGTCCAATTTGTCTTGCAGCACAAAAGTATTCCGCCGTGGTGGTGCATACCAATTTATCCAATTTGTCTTGCAGCACAGAAGATAAAAAACATGGTGGTTAAATTTTTCCGCGAAACAAAGGTATATTTTAAATACAAATTTCTTATAGATTTCTACAGTTTAACAGAAATAATTATAATCTTATAATATAATCATATTAAACAGAGCGAACTAGTGGAATTGTTGGAGAAGTATCATCCCCAACATCATGCCATTTATAAGTCCCTTGCATGCATGGATGTTCACAACCAAATGGTGAGTAGATAAATGAAAGATTTTAAATACATAAGGACTATTAATTGATTAATTGATTTTTCTATTGATATCTCTTCAGCTGAGGTCAGATGTTAAAAGGGAGAGTCAATTCCAACAGATGAGAGGAGTACCTCGAATCCTGACAATTCGATACAATGCTTGGCACTATCGCGATGAGCAGGAAGCTTGGGCTGGGCTAGCGGTCACAATCACAAAAGAAATCGAGAAGGCAATGACCAGAGCACAGAGGTTCAGTACCTGTTGGAGATATAGTTGGGCTAAAAATAGTGTGAATATCTGCATACAAATATTTTTACCGTGTCTTTTGGCTACATTTCTAGCAGGTTGGGTGGCTTGGGCAGCTTGGAGCTTATTAAGGGATGCTAAATTCAAGAATTTACAGTATGGATCCATACCTTGCACTATCATAATAATTGTATGGGTGGTATTGAGATCTGTTATTTCTGTGGTGAAACCAGTGAGCACACAAATGATTGGGTATATCGACTCGCCAGATCACACAGCTCGTCTTGGCTATCAAGAGCAAGTCATATCTGACATCAATTTCTTGAAAGGAGAACTTGGAAGAAAGCCCCACTGGTTTTTTTCTTTCATTTCTGGTGAGTGGTGCAGAAATTGGTTTGGCTTGTATCCAGACAATGTTGAAAATACATGTGTCCCAAAATTTAGGCCAGCCTCTGAGGATCAACTCCGAATCATAACCTTCGTTGATGACCTCGATAGGTGTGATGAAAAAGTTGTTTTAAAGGTGCGTGGAATTCCTTTTTTTGGTTTCCTATGTTTTCATTTAGAATATTTATTTTAGGGGCTAAAATAGTTTTTTTATTTTTTTAATTAATACAGGTTTTATCTGCAACAAATCTTGTATTGGCTGAGTGCAAGATTAATGCGATTTTGGGGACAGATAAAAAAATGATTCAAAGAGCAGTTCAGAGACATTTTAAAGATAATGATGATAAAAATAATGATGATAGAGATATAGCAGATCAGTTTATTTGTAAAATTATTCAAATTCCTTTGAGTTTGCCAGATCCTACAGATCAAGAATCAGATAAATTTCTACAACACTATTTAGGACATCAACCACCTGTAAAGACTACACTTGGAGTGGAAGACAATGAAGAAACAGATTATGGTGATATGGATACAGATGATGATGATATAGGTATAGATAATGGTAACTTGCATGAAAGTTTTGTTTCTAAACGACACAATTTATAGGTTTAAAACAATTTATATTATAAAATCCAATATAATTAAAAGTTGATTATAGCTACAATGATGTGAATCAACTTGTTTGTATGATTATTGTTATATTTTTGCATTTGTGTATATGCAGATGATGAAGCCTTAAATAAGTTAAATAACACAAGAGAAGAATATTTAGCGCTAGATATGGATTGTCTTGATGCACCAGGTAAATATCCCAAATCCTAAAGTGCCACATTGAGATCCTTTTAATTTGCAATGAAAGTTGTGTTTAAACAATTCACAATTTTATTTATCTAGCAGGTATTATCAAAAGAGTGTATCATTGGTTGGCTTGCTTCTTTCAAATTTTGTTTATGCTTGCTTGCAACCTTTCAAGTGAACTTCAGCAATTTGATGATGAGTTAAACACAAAAGGAATCCGTTCTTTAACATTCTCAAAAGGTGCTCAGTTAACAAGAGAAATGTTACTTTCAAATTATAGCTCAGAAGAAGCTACAACCTTGTATAAGTTGAAGGGATTTGCCATTGGTAGACAAAAACTTCCTCGTGAATGGAAACGCTTTTTGGACTACCGCAAATTCGTATGCAATGTTCTTTCAATGAGACGCAAAGTATATAGGCTACTAAATTGGAAGCTAGAATTGGTGGCTTGGATATTTATTTGTTGGAATTGGAAGCATGAGATGAACACACTTATCAAGGTTGGCTTGATAATATTGCATTCATTTTTGTTTTATTGAAATGTAATTTAAAATATTTGTTGGTAAAACCATAAATCTAAAGGTTTAAATCTCTTTTCAAAATGTAGGGTTGGCACAAGTATGCACGAGTGGAAGTGAAGGAAAAGGAAAATCCCATGGAAGATGAATATGAAGCAAAAAAACATTGGTATGGACCTTCGCTTAAACAAATTGTTATGAATTATATTATTGAGTTAGAGGAAGGACAAAAAAAATCAAATATTGAAGTTGAAGAAAGTCAAATCCAATCTTTCAAGTGGTTGAACTTATTAGAGGCAATGGATGTACAAGATGTTTCAATGAGAGGCATTCAATTGTTTCAACAGTTTCGTCTTCATTGTGAAACTGACCTTCTTTTATGGCCTTTACCAGAGTCAAATGCCCATAAATATAAAAGGTTGAAATCATCAATTCATCGTCAAAGATAAAAATATAAGCATCTTCAAAGTAGACTCAAGTTTATTTTATTATATGAATTATACCCAAACATTATTATTAATGCCCAACTATATCTATTTGTTGGAGTAAACAAAAGTTGAATTTCAATATTATTTTGAAGCTATAAGAGTAAACATGTTTTTATACTTAGCTTTTTTTATTGTTTGAATAAATAGTATTTAATCATTTCTATGTCTTTTATCCTTAGAATTTAAAAATACTATTTTTTTTGGATTAATGAAATACAAATGCTTTTTTTTTGTTGTCTAGATGACTTAAACTCATCTTAAAACATGCATAAACACAATCATTTTTATAGTATGATTCATAATGTTTGCACTTAAAGAAGTTTCAAGAAGTTTCTTTTAGGTTTATAGAATTATGGGTTTCATTACCATAATGTGACATTATTTAGCATTCTCCTTTCATGAGGGTAAACAATTAGATGCAAATGGTCATAATTTTGGTTGGGCCTTATGATGGTTAATGTTTCATCCTTCTAAAGATTGGCTTGCATATTGTTGTGCTTTACCTTTGCAAAAATAAATTATTATACATAAATTTGTATATAATCATTAATGTATAATTGGGATTTATTAAATTATATTACATATATATGTGAATAGAAATGAGGGTTCAAAAGGGATTATTTTTCTTGAAATTAGTAAAAAATTTTTTTTTTATAAATTGTTAAATTTTTCACATTTAAAATTTAAAAATTTGATAAGAACAAGACTAGTAATGCTCAAAACATAGTTTATAAATTACTATGGTTTTTTTTAAAATTTAAGTGAATCAAATATGGGAAATATACAAAGTGGTCTTGTTTTATTCAAAAAAAATATTATATATATATAGTAGAGGAGGGTGAAGAGGAGGGTGACTAGCCACACCAAGGCTCTACATCACTGAGAGCCAAGAGTAGAAGGCTACCATAATCTACCTCAAGTTGGACAAGTGTTTGATGCTAAGGATAGAAAATAAAGAGCACTCTTAGTGCTTTTATCACTCCACTAATCCAGAAATTAGATTCAGACTAAGCGAATAGACTTTTAAGACCCAGACTGTGCCTCAGATAACTCTTTGCATGAGGACAACGACGTAGGAAAGGGATGATAGCGTAGCACATTGGCATCTCACAAGTGTGCTAGCATCCGTATAGATAGAAAGTGTAAAAGGACAGTGAAGAGTACTAAAATATATTGACGGATTAGGAATTGAGGTTTACTAGTGATGATAAAAATAGGAAATGATAGCATAACAAAAATAAGAGAGATATGATAAGGTATACAAAATGACAAGAGAGCAAGGTGATAGAAAAGAACTCATGAAGGTTCTAGTTCTCCCGCAAGCTCCACATGAACGAGTACCTACACACAATAAAGAAGGAAAAAATGTTGGGGCTATTTCAAGGCTTGCCACAGTCAAACCCCTATTTTGATGTTTCCACAGGTCTCCACGGACAACCAGATAGATAAAGGAGTAGAAATACGATAAAGAAACTATGCTGGAAAAGAAATGAAACTAGAATACTATAAAAGGAACTATGCCACTCAAATCCAACAACAATGTAATGGAAAGTAAAAAATACCACCCTCGACTAAAGGCACTCAAGGCCAATGAGAGAGGAATGCAAGTCTACAACCATGGCAAAGTTGACGTGGCCGCAATGACGTTGAAAATAGTCTCGCAAGACACCAAGTTGTAGCTTTTGTGGTAGATATAAAGAATGTTGTGATTGTTGAAAGTGTTGATAGTGTAGCAAGTAGCTGGAGATTGTGATAATATCAAGAATAGGAAGCCAAATCAAGTGAGTGTGTAGAGGATGGAATAAAAATGAAGAATAACCATTTGAAGGTGAGTTTGAGAGGGAAAGAGTTGTTCAAAGGTTGGTTGAAGGGTGCAAGGGCATTACACTTTTGTCACCAATGGAGAACATAATGCCTCTGCAAATTCATGAGGCAGGAATCTTGTCAAGACGACAGTGCGGCGCACATGCATCCTCGAATTTTTTTTTCCCACCGACACTAAAAACAAGCACCAAGTGGATGGAGTATGGATGGGTGATGTGGAATTACATAGTCGGATTTGATTTTCCTAAGGTGAAGGGTGTAAAAGGGGAATTTACAAGAGGGGTGCAAATTCACTCCTATATATATACATATATATGTATGCATATATATAGATGTATGTATATATATACATATATATGCATATCTATATATGTATTTATGTATATACATACATACATACATACATACACATATATCTATCTATACATACATACATACATACATACATACATATATATATATATATATATATATATATATAATGTCTCAATAGAAAATTAGCTAACATCATGTAGTTATGACAATTATTTTGTTAAGTTTTAAATAATATATAAATTTTACTATTAAAATAAAAATTGTGTGTGCTCCTTAATTTTGAGAAAACTTATTGATTTTTTTTTTAATGTATATAGGTGGTGTTCTAGAATTAAAAATGTAAGTCATTTTAAATTGGGATGAATAGATCAAAAGTGAAAAAAATTATATAATTTTTAATGGAAAAGTAAAGATATTAGAAAAAAAGCTTGATAACCGAATATCAAATGCAAATAAAATAGTCGACACCCCCATAAGAAAAGAAATGAAGAGGCTCCACTACATTATGTGCCTACAACGTCCACTTCTAGGCCTATGATCCCAAATGGTGTAAAAATAAACAATCTTGGAACTATGAGACAATTGTAAGCACAATTAAAGAAAAAGATTAATCAACCTTGCAATAGAGGGACCAAGAGTGCATTAGTTACCAAAAAATGTTGGAGTTGACATAATTAGAAGGATAATTCAACATATTTGACTAGTTCAATATGTCCATAATTAATAGACCATTGTGGGAGGTTCTCTCAATTCTAAAATAGTTGAATATTATATACGAAGCACTCAAGTGTGAAAAAAGTGATAGGTAAATGAAAACACCAAGTGATTAATGCAATAGAATTAATCCACATAATTCTAACTATTCTACAAGTTGTGAAAAAAGAGGTATTTAAAATTAAGCCAAAACTATTCTATCCAATGCTAGTTTTTCAAGATAAATAAATTCATAACTACATGGTCGATTTTGAAACAAGCACCTTTGTCATGGCTAGAAAGGTTGTTGATGCCTTAGGAATATCTTATGATACTTCCATTAAGAGAGTAATATATTTGGATCATACTCTAATAAATACTATTGGAATCATTAAAAAAAATATCTATTCCTTTATGCATGTTCTAATGGTTAATTTTAACAAGCATATATATGACCGAGGTTATTTTTGTATTTGGTTGATTAAAATATGGGAATACCTACTATTAAAATACAACCATATGTTCCCAAAAATATATGAAAATACTCTCTAAACCTCTCAATAATCATCACATTGAAACCAAGTATTCCACTTATAAAGACTTAAGGAATTCCTTTGGAATAAATGAACTGGGCTATCTCCTCTAAATATTAGTGACTCTACTAATGGTGGTGGTGATTGGTAGATGATGAAGATAATCATATTCATTAGTTATTTGAAGAAACTAGTGTTGGAATGCATTTGATTCATGAGGAGGCTTTACCTATCCCTATGATGACTTAAAACTAGTGACAAACAAGTTAGATCAATGTGTAGAAAAAAAATCCCTCATGAAGGCATACAAGCATTGCATGTGGTACCCACTAAAATCCTTCGACCTTATCCAATTGAAGGGTATTCTCTAAGAGAATAATATAGATGAAAATAAAATAAATTTAATTGGGTTTCAATTCAATTCAATATTACATATTTTCTAAAGAACAAGGACATTGTCAAGTTGGTAATTAGACCCACTATGCTTGATAATAATTCTGAATATGGTATTCTAGAATGATGAGTGAATTGCACACTTTCTTCAAAACATGATTGACTTTGCAAAATAATTGATTCTTGAAATTGAAGAAGCTTATGGAGATAAAATAATCCAATGAAATGGGAAAAATGATAGCTTTAGGGGGTATATTAATTTCTAAATGACTCTTTTAGAGGAAAAAAAATATGGTGGAAGATAAAATGGACTGCAACAATGTGGAGATATCTCTAAGAAAAGTTGTGAAGTTGGCAGAGAAAATGATCTGATTAGGATCTAGACTAATTGCATAATTGAATGCTTAACTTAAACAATTTAATGGAAACTCAAAAACAAGTGTACATTATTGAAATTATGCTTTAAAAATCAAGGTGATAACCAGAATGTGAGAGAGAAGAAGAGAGAAAGTGCAAAAAATATGATAATGGAGTTCACCACAATCGTGACTACGTCTTCGGGTCCGCTCCAATGGAGTGAGACCGATCCAATTATTCCTCCAGAAACTCGGTTACAATTTTTGACATAGCCTCCCCTTGGATTACAAAGAAATCTGAAAATACACTTCCAAAGTGCGTGGGAACAAGCTTCTCCAAAAGCACGAAGTTACAATAAGATTTCTCTAAGGAAGAAAAATCCCAACTCTCCACTTACAAAAATCACCTCCAAAATTCCTTACAAAAATAATTAGCTAAAACACACTTACAAACTCTCACCCATTTACCCCTTTTTATACACCAATTTTACCCAATTTGGTGTATAACAACTTGATTTACAATCTCCCCAAATTTACATGTAAATCCAAAAGAAATCCCCCGTTACATAATAAAATCTCTTCAAGATAAATAACGAAGGGCCCTTATAATTTTGGGCTTACAAAGGAAAATAATAATCCCTATAATTTTGTTTTGATAACTCTTACGGGATTATGTATATATTTTTAAGGAGATCTTTTAAATTTTATTCCTTAAAAATAATCCCATTGCTATCTTATAGGATTTTATCCCTTTTGAATAGGGGTAATAATAATTAAAAAAGGGTTTAAAATCCCTTAAAATAAGGATTCCATGAAAATAGGCTTTTTTAAAATAAAGCTTTTAAAACAAAATTCATGGCTTTAAAATAGGGTGGCTTTAATATGGGCTTTAAAATAGGTGGAGATCCTTTAATATAGGAGAGCCCACGTTTATTAAAAGAATGTGGCATTTTTTATTATTTTTATTTGTTTTATATATTTTATTATTTTTATTATTTTTATAAAAATAATATGCCACCTTTTGTCAATAATGGCTTGCCACATGGAGGGGTGAGATGATGCCATATCAAAATTTCATTCGTCGGTCAAAGACTTTGGAGTGATGTGTTCGCTGACTGGATTGATGATGTGGCGTTGACTGGACTGCCACGTGTCCACACATGATTGGTCGATTTTGGCTTCTCGTAACTTGGGAAAATGAACTCCAATTTTGATGAAACGAACGTCATTGGAAAGCTTGCGATGAGCTCTTTGCATTGACACCAGTCTTGACCACTTTTGACAACTTTGATTTTTGACCTTTTTCTGACTTGGGTCTTTGAGTTGACTGAAGGTTTGACTGAGTGTATCTCGAGCACCGTAGCTCTGATTGACTCCGTTTGAGTTGCATTGGAGTCAGAATTCCCAATATTTTTTGATGAAGATATTTCTGGAGAAAAATGAGGGAACCCCAAAGAGTGACAAAAATCCTCGGATCAGCAAAAAGGTGAATTTTCCACCAAAAGAGAGAGAGAAATTAGTACCTAATAAATCTCTATACCATATATGATTAGGTTATTGCTTGGGATTGTGGGGGACTAGGAGGATACAATAAATAATTCATTAAACACATAATTTCTCTATGACCATAGATCAATATTATAATATAGAAATAGAGGCTATTTAATTCAAACATCAATGCAATCATCAAGAAAGATTTGACTAAGTTGGTGAATTTCAAAATAAACTATTCAATCAAGCACTTAACTTGGGTATCTAATTTGGTTCTTATCAAAAAAAAAAAAAATACAACAAACCATGTCTTTACATGGATTTTATAGACCTAAATAGAGTTCAACACACAAAAATCACTATCCACTACCATCAATAATCCTACAAAAAGTATCTAGTTCCAATAGGTTCTCAACATTGGATGACTTCTTAGGTTTCAACTAATTTCTTGTCAAAGAGGAAGATCAATAAAAATTGACATTGACTGCAAAATTAGGCATCTTCGCCTATAAAAAATACCATTTAGACTATCTAATATTCAACAATATTTCAAAAGGAAATGGACATTGACTTTAAAGATATAATAAAAATATTAGAAAGAAAGAAGATATTTTTATCTTGAGAAAGTATTTTATAGGTGATAAAAATTTAGAATCTCCTAAACCCCAAAATACATATTTGGTGTGCCTAAAGGGAAATTATTGGAACATGTCTCCAAGCATAGTGCAATCATTGATCTATAAATGGATCATGCTCTACTTGAATCCTCACTCCAACATAAATTTATTTGGTAGTATTTCTTTGTAGGCATAGTCTACCTCATTACCTTGATGCTTAAAAAGGAAGAGTAATTTAGATAGACTTGTTACCCAATTTTCTCTTACAACTCAATCAAGTAGAGTTGGAATGAAGTTTGCAAATTTCAGGAGCATTCAAGAGTAGAAGAATTAATACATTGTTTGAAGCTTTCAACTTCATTGTTTTGCTAACATGTTTGTTCACTATGCAGATATAGGTGAAATTTCGTTGTTGGATTCATTTGTTTTAATATTTCAGCATGTGGTGAAAAATGGGCTCCCATAAGGGTTGAGCCCAACATGCTGCCCTCTCAAATTCAAAAGATGCAACAAATTTTTTTGTGAATGGAGTTTGCAAATAATGTTGAGTTCCATTTGAGAAAATAGACTATTAATAGTGATACCATTCAGAAGAAAGATTTTATGAATGGGGATATGAGAAAAAGAGTAACCATTCGAAGGCCCTACACCACA
>VDFB02025232.1:0-11788 GCA_007258455.2 Sequoia sempervirens
GACCTCCCTACCTTTAGAACAAAGGCTTTGGGGATGGTTATTAATGCACACTACCATCGAATGGGATTTTCATCAACCATCCGCATTTGATTAAAGTGGGTTGGAAAAATTGGCTTTAGTTGTTCCCACTTAGGTCGTTCCCGTAGGGTGAGTACTTTTTCCCACTATGGTAGGCCTTCTAAAAGGTGTTAATAAAATAGGAAATTGCATAAAGGGAAAATGATGAGTTTGGCATTTTGATCACCTAGTTAAGGGGAGAGCATAGGCCTATCACCGTTTTAAAACAAAGCAAACAAAGATTTATTTTAAGCCCAAAATACAATTTTCTATGCTAAGTGAAGATGTTGCTTCACAAAAACCACGAAATTCTTTTTAGCCCCAAAATCAAATGTGAAGTGACTATCCTAGGATTGTTTAATTCCATTTGTGTCTACCCTAGGATTGCTTCATTTTAATTATATGACTACCCTAGGATTGCTTCATTTTATTTAAAGTTATTGGCTATCCGCGGTTGCGTCGGATTCAGTCAAGTTGTATTTAAATTACAACTTACAGTTTGCAGGTTTTTCAAAAAAAATAAAATGCGCTATAACAGTTATTATAGGCGCTGCAGGAATCTTCAAGGGCGCTGCAAGAATCCTTAAGGGCGTTGTAGGAATCTTTATGGGCGCTGCAAAATGACTCACGGGCGCTGCAGGATTGCTCACGGGCGCTGCAAGATGGCTCACGGGCGTTGCAGGATGGCTCAAGTGCATTGTAGGATGGCTTAAGAGAGCTGCAGGATGGCTTAAAAGCGCTGCAGGATGGCTCAAGGGCGCTACAAAATGGCTCATGGGCGTTGAACTAGGTATGAATATTTTTGAAACGTGTTTCTTGCACTAATCTGCTGTTTTTGGCCGTAACCTGTCAGAGAAACCTGCAAAAAGATGTTAAAATAGGGGCAAAGAGCCCCACGCTGGGCGCCAAAAATGTGTATGTTAATATGTGTAATCAAAATGAATTAAACAAAACACAAATGAAACATTAAACTGAAGAAATTGAAATGAAATTAAATAAACAAGAATTCCTCAGAGCCGTTCCATCTTCCTCTATCTCCAGAGATTTGTTTGAAGCTACTGCTCTCAGATTGTGTAAGTTTGGCTTCTCCAAATGGCAATCTGCAGAATGAGTATGCAAAGTGATAAAGCTTCTCTATCCTATATGCTGGTGGAGGTGAGAATGCTGATACGGATATGCACAGGGGCTATGGATGATGCACAAGGGCTGTAAATTGAAACTAAACTATGTGGATGATTGGCCATGATATGCTATGATATTATGCTATGCTATGAAATGAGAATGCTAAAAGGCTTATGCTATTTGAGGGGTAGTATAGTTTATCTGTTAAGCTTCTATCAATTCAAAGACCGGAGTCCTATTTATAGTTTTTGCAAGCAAAATCCTAGATGGCAGGATCAGCAGTGTGAATTATGCAGTAAGTTTGAATGGTGAGAGATGGAGGTTGAGAAGAAAATGGAAAGGAGTTTGGAGGTTGGAGAAAGGATGGATGCCTATCTTCAACCCACGGGAACAAGCTTGCACAGGAACATAGGAATTTAATTTTCTGTTTCGGCAGTTTTATTTCACAGTTGTTGAAGATAATGCAAATATTAATTAAATAAATAAATTTATTTAATTTCATTTATCAGTTTGATTTTTTGATTTTAAGACTATAGAAAGATTAAATTAAATATTTTGAAATAATTGTGAATAGACTCTTAGAGAATTTAATTAGAAGGAATATTTAATCTTTATTTGAATAAAATATTCAATGAAGATTAAATGATAATTAATAAATAAATCATAATGTTTATTTAATTAATTAAAAGAAATGGATAAGAAAAGTGATTAAAATAAACTTTATTTATTTAATCAAAATGAAAGAATGAACAAATATAAATAAATTATTTAAATTTATTTATACCGCAGAATGGAATTGAGGAGATTTAATTAAATAATAAAAATATTTAATTAATTACGGAACTAATGTGATGTGACCATTTTTAGGTGTATACAAATCTTCCCAATTATGTTTTTGCTCTAGATCACGGTGTATCTTCGAATTACATAATATTTTTATTTTAGGAGAAAGCACGTGAATGGGTGAAATTTTTAGTACTTCTAAGATACCACATTTTATAACATTAGCAAACAAGATATAATTGGAATTGTAAGAGTCCTGATCCCAAATGTTTTTCTGCATTTGTATTGGTAAAAAAATATTTTCATTGTTCCTAAGTCTCAAATCCAACTCCCTTTTACAATCATAATCACCTTCCCATAAGATCATATGCATTAGTAGAGAATAATGAGGTAAATTTAGGGGGATCACTTCCTTTTTGAAATTGAGGAAATCCTCTTGCATCCGATTAGCAACATAGTTTGTATAATCAAAACCAGTGTTCTGATTATGACCTTGTATATCTGCCACCATCACCAATAAATTAGGGGCTATCCTTACCTCAAAATCTCAAGCCAACACTTGATTCAAGAAATAATAAGTGTTCTTGAAATAATCTACAAATTCCTCACACTCAAAAGGCTCAACATCCTTAGCAACAAATTTATCTTTGCTCTTTCTATGCCGAACAAGCAATCTCTCTCTGTATGCAAATTTTGTTTTCTCATATTCAACATATAGCTCAACATGCCTAAACTTGACAGTATAATTGGGATTTAACCCAAAAACATCTATCATCTTGTCCTTTGTCACTTCTAAGATTGCATCACCACTTTTACTCCTAATTGTTTTATCAATGGGATTATAGTGCTTAACAAGTTCCATCATCAAGTCCACTTCTACAAACACATTTGGGACTACCAACTTTCCAAGGTTCAACCCCCATATATAACATGTGGGCTTACTAGAATACTACCTATTAAAAGCATACCAAAACAATTGCCACCCACTATGAGGTTGAGGCTTTTCACCAATTTCACCAGCACTATCAATTAACCTAGTCGTCATGACAACTTGGCCTATAGGTATTTTTCCAATTTGCAACCCTCCTTATTTTATGTTTCTTTCTTTGCACTTTTGGACCTAGTAGACACTGTAGGAGTATTTTTTCAAAGGTTGGATACTGCAGGTGGTTTCGACTTACCCTTATCTAAAACATCCTAAGTTTTAAGTAGTTTAATCCTCTTCTATTTTGGTACCCTCTCCGGCCTAATACTAGATTCACTATGCTCTAGATCACTCATGTTTTCAATGCAAGAGAAGCAAGGTTTATAATTTCTTATAGTAAAAAGGAAACCCTTCACAAGTATGAGAACACAAAGCACTACTATTGAACAAAACACTCTCGCCAAAATTTATCCAGCACTTATCACCAAATTGAAGCTATCAGTAATGGACAAGTAGAAAATCCTCCCAATTTCCTATTAGCTCTCTATGGAATTTCACCTCAATACTTCAACTAGAAAAGATATACAGTTGGCTTACCTAGGTGAATGCTATGTCACACTTGTTATTGGTAGTTTCTAGAGCTTCCTGCACAATTTCCTTAGCTTCTAGTATCCCTTCTACTTGCAAGTGAATCCAAGTACATGATAAACCAGGTATCTACTTTCTTTAGTGGCCAAGAGACATACATGCCACCATTAATGCTTGATAGTAAGTTCACATGAGAAAACTGACAATTAGCCATTCACGTTTAAACCATGATCGTTGATCACTTGACATTAAAACTATATCAATGGTTATCATTTCATCTTGCTACTTTCTTCTTTACTTTATACGAAATCTTTAGGATTATACCACGTTGCCCCTTCATGCAATATTTGTTGGTTATCACTGATATACCTCATCCTTGACCAGCTCCATCAACGATGCAAGTATTTTATGTGATGAAATCTCAGGCCTTGGATCTATGGCCTATCCTTTGATCACATTCATTTCCCATCACTCATTGCAACTTCAAACTTAGCACCTTGAATCCTATTAATGATGGGAGATATAGTGAAGAGATTAGATTAGGACACACGAACCTACATGAAAATCAATAGCACAAAAGACATCACAAACAAGATTTATTCATATTAGTGAAAGAAACCTTTTAGAAAAAATACATCACTCATCACTTCTTTGGAACTTAAGATTTGGAATGAATCTATGATGAGTGATAAAGTACTAAAACATTAAGCCATTACTCATCACTAATTCTCCTCATATAGTTTGCAAGCAATTAGCAATGAGAGATCTTCATAGTGACATTATGTACCATGTATCACTAATATATAACTTAGCACCTAAAACAAATCTGCGATACACGATGCAAGGGAAACCCATCCCATCACTCATCACTATTTGAAATTTATCATCACACAACATATTTGCGATACATGATGAAAATAAGATCATAAGGTCAGAGGGAATAGCTTATCACTATTACAGTACTTAAGGCTCAAAATCCATTAGTGATAAACAATCCCTCAACAATACAAAGAACATCAATCATTGTTATTTGAAATTTAGAACTCCATAAACTATCCGCGATGAGTGATAAAAAGAGATGACCATCAGGATTTAAGTGAAAACTTTTAAGCATGTGCTTGTATGTTGTTCTAATGAAGGGGACCCTCTAGTACGATATGATAGAAAAGGCTCAAAAAATCCTAAGTCACAAAATGCAAAGGATGTAAAGGCCATAAAGGCCTTTTATTTAACCTTAGAAAAATTAAGATACTCAGACCTAGTCATGGGGGACTGGTTACCTGATGATAGTGATAGACATAAGATGTTTTAAAATGACCAGAAACAGGAAATAGGAAGTCAATAGTGAAATAGAACCTCTCAATAGTGAAGAGAAAATAAACTCCCAACCCCATAGGTATCAGCCAAAATGTGACAAGGATTTGAGATGGAACATCAGAATTTTGTAGGTTCCATTAGTGGTATTGTGAATAATGCCCTCTAAGGTGGTCTTTCAATTTTTCCATGCATCCCTTTAGTTGTGGTATTGTGCATAATACCCCATAATGTGTGGATTTGAATTTAATCGTGTGCCCCTTTATTATTGGTATTTTACATAATATCCCCTAAGATGTGGCTTTCAATTTTTTTCATGTGCCCCCTTTGTGGTGGTGTTATTTATAACAAACCTAAGACATGGTTATCAATTCATCCCCCATCACAATAAACATTTATAGACCCCTTGAGGGGTTATTACCAATCATTCTCCATGATGTTAAACCACACCCTATAATGTTAAACATTTATGTACCCCCTAAGGTTGGGTATGAACACCCCCCCTAAGATGTTAAACCATCCCCCATGAAGCTAAACATTTATGTAGTCCATGAGGAATGATTTCCAAATAGTCCACATACCTAGCATAATGAAGCTTATTGGCCCATGAGTTTGAGCACTTTTACATGGACACCTAGCATAACACAACTTAATAGCTAGTAGATCCATGTGTCTCATGAGTAAAATAGCATAAAAGATATTGCTAGCCTTATGGGACCCATAATTTTACATGAACACCTAACATAAAATAGTTTTATAGCTAGTAGATCTAGATGCAGTTCATCATTTTAACATTTTAGAATTGTATGTAGTGCATTTGATAGATGACATTTGGTATGGAGACATACTTTCATATCGAGGTATCCTTACCTTACTGACTCAAATCATTTTAGTGTACTAACCTTGTTTCTATATTTTATTTTACACATATCATGTTTTAATTCATGTTTGCATTCTTTTTTTTTATGGTGTTTGTTATGTTTTTTCCTCCTTTCTTTTTCATGTTTACTTTGTGTATTCTTTGTATTCCTTGGGTGTGCCTCTTTTATTTAACTATATGCTTTTTGTTTACATTGTTACTTTGCATTATGTTTATTTTATGTTTTATTTGTGTTTGATTATCATGTAAATTTTGTTTTTTTGTGTCTTATATGTGTGCATTCTTTTATCTTGGAATTTTTGTTTAGTAAGATCTTGAGTCTAGGGGCTAGCACATCCCCTAGATTTAGTGTCATCTTACTTCTACAATGTTTCAATGAAACAACCTTTCCTAGCCTCTCCTTAATTTAGTGTGAGTATAAGAATAAGTTCATACTCTCACTAAAGTGGGTGTTAAATATAGAATTGTAATTTATCACTCTTGATAATTTCACATTATGTTTTGCTCCCCCTTAACTGATTGGGCCTAATTATGCTTATTATTTACCCATTTTATCACCTTTTAAAAAAAATCAAATTAAGTTTTGGAATTAAATTTAATTATTTTTTTAATGAGCATAAAAAAATAAAAATAAGTCCAAACAAGGAAACCCCTTCCTTTGTATGTCCTATTTTGGTACAAAATTTAATATTTTATTGTCAAAATTAATATGTTGCAAATAAAAATTTATTTGTAGGCCTTTCAAAAGAATTATTGTGAGAAATTTTGAAATGCATATAAATACAAGCTTTTTTCTCCATTTAAACACCTAGGAAATATAAGATATTTGAATATCAATTGAGAATCCTAAAAGGAAATTCAAGAGTAGAATAAGAAAAATTTCACAACACTTTCATTAGTCAAGATTATGTATGCAATGCATCATCAAATTCATGTTCAAGCATAAGTAATATTGTCTCATGTTTCATGTTTATTATAATTTTGAGTACTAACATTTGCAAGACCTTCAATAAACTATCAAGTTCTCCTTGTATGATATGTGTTAAATGACTTCAGTCCATCAAGGAATCTATATTTTAATGATAAGTTGCAGCATTGTGATTTATCATTTGTTTTTATTGATTTTCCTTTTCTCGACCTAGGGTAAGCACTCTTTATCCAATATAATCATAGCTTTGTGGAGGTGGAAAATCCAAAATGAGGTTTGACTTAGGAAAGCCTCTATACAATACAACCCTTCCTCTTTTATCTCTCTCTTGTAGATTGTAGATCTTTAGTGGACTTAGAGAACATTGAAGACCTCAAATCAATATCAAGAATGTAAATACCTCCTTGCATCAGATTAGGGAAAGATCAAGTATCTACTGAATGATGAAGTTATGAAGCTAATTCCATCGAAGAAGCACCTCTAGACTGTGATGCTCTTTTACAGGTTCTGAAACTTAGGAAGCCCTCATTTTTAGACAAAGGTTCCCTCACTATTGTCTAGCTAGTTTTATTCCAAATCTTGATGTTAGGTTCCTCATTTCCTACTATTTGCTCTCCTTTCTATTTATGTACTTCAATTTAGTTTTTTTCTGAATTTGTGATAGTTTTTTGTACTTGCATAGTTGAACTAGGTTTTACAATTATCCCACACATCACATCAATTCATCCTCAATCAATCTATCAGGGACCAAAACCCTAATCAACCATTCCAACTATTCATTGAGGACAATAGCCAAGTGGTCTCTTTTGATCATTTTTGTGTCAATTTAAAATTTTGAAAAGTGTGATTTAGGTTAGTAAAAGCACTAGATCCATTTTTCAACATCTCCATGTGATGATGAGTTTTCATGTTGCATTGATTAAGGATATGAGTTATGTAGTTTAAACACCTATTTAGCTATAGTGGGATGAATTAGATGTGAATTATATATCCTTAAGAATTTTTAGTTTCATTGTAGATTTATTTAGTTGAATTTATTTGTGGTCATTTATGTATTGGTATGTTTCATTAGGATGACAGATTTGATGACTTGAGTATATGGATAGTCAATTATGGGTAATTTTATCATGTTGCTTATCAAAATTTCATGGATATCTTTGATGAAAATTTCAATTGAAGATTTGGATAGTGATATTTTGGTGTCGGTTTATCTTCTTGGCTTGGAGATCTTGGTTCAAATTTATTCTCTAGATTTTCTAGTATTTTAGTTTAGTGTATGCGGACCATGGGTGATACTCATGTTGAATATGGTCATCATGATGGCATGGAAACATTAGTATCATGGTTTAGTGATAGCTTTGGAAATGATGTGGATTCATCACTTTGTGATGGATGATATTCTATAGTAGTTTTTGATCTCATGGAGGAGATCTTAGATCCTAATTGTTGTATTGAGAGTTCATTCACATCTTGAGTTTCATTTATAGGAGATTATTATCTTCATGTGATTGGAAATGTTAATATCTTAGCTAGCCATGGGTGACTCTTATTTTTTTGGTTGAGGTGTTACTTTATGAATTTTAAAATTTGATTGAGAGGATGATTTGGTGTTGTGTTATTGTGGAATCTTTATTGTACATTAGATTATTTTCATGATATAGTTAGACCATGATGTCAAGATGTGTTCTTAGAATATTTAAACATGCAATTGGAGCTTTGGTAGTGTTCTAGTTGATTATCTGAGTATCGATTTCTTTGGTCATGTGCTTGGGAGATTCATGAGAATGTGGTATTTCATCTAGATAGTAGCATGCATTGATAATTTGTGTGTGCTAATGGATACTTGGAGACTTGGGTGAGGCTAGAGTTTTCTTGATTTTAGAGATAGTTTTTGAAGAATATACTCTTTGATGAGGTTTTATTAGGAATTATGAGAATCCTTCACCTAGATATGGATGTGACATTCATGATGGACCTATAGAGGATATTATTCTTAGGGAGATTCATTTTGATTTGATGTATCTTGGAGGATCAATCTCATTTCCTAATCTTGGTATACTTAGGAGATAATCATCTAAGAGGTATGGTCCATCCTATTTTTATGATGTGGGAAAAGGGATCTAAGGTCTAAATCACACCTCCTACATAACAATGGAAGGAACAAAAAATTATCACAAACACCCACTTGGCTACTAACCTCAATGGAGGAGCCATAATGGTGGATCAAGGTTTTGGTTCTTTCATGGGGGATGAATTGATATTGATTAATTTATTGTTGATTCACTTAATTTGAAAATGTAAATATGCACTTAGTTCAACTATGAAAATGAAATAAAATGGTGAGGTTATATAAAAACAAAAAATTGAAAACTAGAAACAAAGTATAGAGCAACATAGTGTAGAAAAAAAGGAGATTGGGATATGAATTTGGGCTTGAAATGGTTGGACAGGGTTGTTGGTAACCTAGACATGGAAATCTAAACCTTTGAATCTAGAATTTAGATCTTAAATGACCACTATTTGTAGGTTCTTTCTATTTAGACTTAGTGTTAAAACTTTGTCTATCCTTGATAAATTCCACTTTCCCTAATCTTTTGACATGTGAGGCTTGAATGCTTCATAAAGAAATTAGGCCTTCAATCCTTTCACAAATTTTCATCAAATCTATAACCCGTACACATGAAAGAGGAGAAAGGGTTGTACCATATAAGGGATTTCCTAATTTAAATCTCAATTTTTTGTATTTCTACCTCCACAACAACTATGATGATATGAAAGAGTGCTTACCCTTAGTCAAGAAAATTCAAATGGATAATTGAATGATAAATTCACAAGTGTTATAACTTACCACTTATATCTACATTCCTTAATGAACTAAAGTATACTCATAAAATTAAATAAGAATTGGATGCTTGATTTGAAGGCTTGAAATTGTTAGAACTCACCAAAAAAAAAACATAAAACATGAATAAAATCACATGAAAACTTCATGCATTGCTAACATGATACTTGACTAAAATAATGATACAATAATTTTACTAATTCTAATCTTGACTAGTTTTTAGGATGCTCAATTGATCAAAATATCATTAGTTTTTTAAAAGGTGAAAAAGAAATATTTATATGCATTTATTTAATTTCCTATAAATTAATTACTAACAACCAATAAGTGAATTAAAATTTCTAAATTTTAAAATGTTGGCAATGAAATATTCAAATTGGGGCAAAAATAGGCTAGATAGGGGCATTAGCACCATATTCTAGACCTATTTTGTGGCATCTTGGATCATAACATAAATATTTAAATGATATTCCCAAATTAATCCTAATTTTTTGAAGATTGTCATAAAATGGTAAAATTAAGAGCACAACTAGGTCCAAGCACACAAGAGGGGCCTAATCCTAGTGTGGAATTGTTAAGGGTGAGACTTTTTGATGCTAAATTTATCCCCCACTTTAGTGAGAGTATGAAATTATGGTCATTCACAAACTAAAGTAAGGATAAGCCAAGAAGGGTTCATTTATTTGAACATTGAAGAGATAGGATGGCATCAAATATAGGGTATGCACTAGCCTCAAGGCTGAAGATCCTATGGCACATCAATGTAAGGGAAAAGGAACACACACACATGAGGTGTAATGCAACATAAAAACCACAAAGAATAGACAATGAGGACACAAACACACAAAATACCTAAGGAAAACACAATACACAAGACACATGAAACATATAGGAAACGTAACAAAAACAATAAGACATAGTAAAACACAAACATAAAGGTTAGTACTAAAAAGGATTCAAGTAGTTAAGGTAAAGAGACCTCAATTTTAAATTTTTCTCAAATATTGAATTTCATCTATCGAATATAATTTTAGACAAAATGGTGTTCTCATAAGGATTATCAAGTTGTGTTATGGTAGATAACTCATGAGCTACATAGATCCACTAGCTAGCAAGTTGAGTTATTTGAGGTTTCCATGCAATATGATGGTTTTCACAAGGCTAGAAAGCTACATTATGATATTTTACTCATGAAACACATCGCTTCACTAGAAATAAATTTGAGTTATGCTAGATGGCCATGTAAAAATTCTCAAGTTCATAAATCAACAAGATGCATTATGCAAGATCAATGGACTATTTTTCTAATCATGCCTCAAGGAGCACATAAAATTTTAATGTCAAGAGGGACCATTCAACATCACTAGGGATGAATCGCCTTAGGTATTATACAAAATTTTAATGTCATGAGAGATAAATCACCTCACAAGGTGTATAAAATTTTAACGTCATGTGGGATGAATCACCTCAGGGGGTGTATACAAGTTTAGTGTCACAAGGGAAAAATCACCTCAGGGGTGTATAAAAGTTTAACATAATATTGGATGAATCATAAAGCCATGCCTCAAGGGGGTATTATAAATAACACCACCATAAAGGGTGCACATGAACAATTCACAAGGTCACACTTTAGGGGATATCATGCATAACACCACCACTAAAGGGGCACAACATGAATGAATTGCAAGGCCACACCTTAGGGGATATCATGAATAATATCACCACTAAAGGGGCTTAATAAGGCCACACCTTAGGGTAAATTATGCATAATACCACCACTAAAGGGGTACAACATGAATTGAGAAGGCCACACCTTAAGGGATCTTATGCACAATACAACCACTAAAGGGGCACAATATGGATTGAAAAGCCACACTTTAGGGGATATCATGCATAATTCCGCCACTAAAGGGGAAAAGAATTGGTTGAAAAGGCCACCACACTTTAGGGGATATCATGTATAATATAACCACTAAAGCGGCACAACATGGGTTGAAAAGGCCACACTTTAGGGGATATCATGCATAATACAACCACTAAAGTGGTACAACATGGGTTGAAATTTCCATAATAGACAAGATAATATGCCCCCTTAAAATGTTAGTGTACTTGCTACACTAATATTTAAAGGATATAATGAATGAAGAGGGGATCCTTTAGAAAAATAAATAGCTCACAATATTAGCGAAACAAAGAAAAATAGGAGCCCTAGGTCTAGAATGCAAACCTATGATTCAAATGTTTTGTGTGGATTTTTCTATTGTTTCATTAAGATGGAGATCAACAAGGTGAGTAAATTGACTTTCAACCATGAAGGTGAGCCAATAATACCTAAATCACCATCCTATT
>VDFB02025233.1:0-11767 GCA_007258455.2 Sequoia sempervirens
GGATGCATCTACCCACACCTAACGAAACAAGATGATAATTCAACTAAGCATATAGAGAAGGATGCATCTATATATACCTAGTTGAACAAGATGATTTGATGAAAATTTAACTAAGAATATGAAGAAGGATGCATCTACATATACCTAGCTAAAGAAGCTTGTTTTGATGTTTGATTCAAGGATTTTGATTTAATGATTTTGATTTGTCAAAAATTCTAGCATGAAGGATGATTTCAAGATTTTCAAGAGTTGTTGGTGAGATGATTTTGGTGTGATGTTTGAAAGATGGATGAAGGTTTTGATTTGATCCTATGTGTACCTAGAAAGACTCTTGTTTACAAGACCTCGGTTTTGAAGAACATGATTTACTCTAAACAAGATGCTCAAATCCCCGAAAAGGATTTGAATTTTGACAATAATAGAATGAGTACAATCCTGGATTGTTTCTTAAAGCTTTTATATAAAAGCTGAAAAGTAATCTTTGTTTGAATTCGTAGAGCGTTGAGAGATGCTTTTGATGTTCTTTTGGACTAAGAGCTTTTGATTTTGGTTTTCGGATTTTGATCTTGCGTGAAATCATTTGAGACACATGTGTGGGGTTCAATTGTTTTTAGCTTTGCTTAGTGACTTCTTTTTACCACAAAAAATTCTTGATTAGTTTTTGAAACTAGATGTCCAATGTTTTAACTTCTTCTCATCTCACAAAGTACATTATGTGTAACTTTGATAAAATCAAGGTAAAAGTTACCTATTGTTGACTTTAGTAAGCAAATTGAGATATAAACTCAAGTGTTTGGAAACCTCTATGGATAAAATCCCAGGGGCAAGCAATAACACATTAATCTTGTCAAAGATATTTACTTCCTAAAGGGTTTGATATTTGATGATAATGTTGAATGTTTGTTTCCAAATGTTTTTGATCAAGCAAAGTGTTTTTTTTCCAAGAATAGGTACAACCCTAGGGCTATGAAAGACTGTATTTGTTGAATCCCCACTTGGACAAGTCTAGCTACGCTTATTTTTAGCGAATGGTTAGATGGTTGACCCCACTGGCTCTCATCCACGACACTCACTTATATGGTGCAACCGAGCATCAACATCCATGAAACTCCCATGCTATACTTTACATTTGTACTAAAAACCGTAAAAGTGTGGGGCGGCTTCAGAACAACCGTTCTTGTACCAACAAATAGATCAAGGATTTTGGCCTTTTCTAAACAAGGGTTTTAATTCAAAATTTTCATTTGTAGGGATTGATCAGCGAGGAGACCATTACTAGCACTTCTTGTCGGTGAACCACCGTGTGATCTTGGCCTTTGTTCAAATATCCACCTTATATCTGAACGTCACTTAGCCTTAGTGTATTCTGATTTGGTGTTCCTCGGTGATACTTTTCCCACAAGGCAGGCCCTCTAAGATAAACAAAAGTGAGCGAAACAATACCTGTAACTCGATCAATCTTTGTTGTGACACAAAGAGAGAGAATGTACGCAATACGCTCCACTCACACTCGCAAGATGTTTTGTTCAATTTTAATCCCAAAATGAAATTCAGAGGAAATTACTTTACCCAACTTAAGATCATCAAAAGGCCTTTTGATTATCAAGATCATCATGAGGCACGAGAGAAGCGCATACAA
This sequence comes from Sequoia sempervirens, assembly GCA_007258455.2. Lineage (NCBI taxonomy): Eukaryota > Viridiplantae > Streptophyta > Pinopsida > Cupressales > Cupressaceae > Sequoia > Sequoia sempervirens. The sequence goes on from VDFB02025233.1 coordinate 1,640, forward strand.
CCTTTCAATGGTATTACTTTGAGTAAGTAATTACAAAACAAAGAAGCACTTCTTCATTTTAAACCCACAAAGCAATGATTTGATTCTTTTTAGAACACCAAAATGAAATATGGAGATTGCCTTGTTCAATTGTTAATCCTCAAACCAAATCTAGTGATTTTGTCCTAAAGTTCTTTTTAAGCCATTTGTAACAAAAATTTAAAACCTTTGTAGCATTCTTTTTAGAGCCCAAAAGAAATTTAGTGTTTCCTAAGAGCATGGAAGACAACAATTCCTTAAGAGAAATTATCAACTCTCTAAAAGTGTTAAAAAAACTCTAAAATGTTTAAAAACACTTGGCATATGAGAGAATGATGTCATTATGCCTTTTTCAATCTTGTCTTTCTCCTTCACTTTTATTGGACCAACCTACAAAAAACTAGTTAGAATTGCAAAACAGAGGTTAGGAAATCAAGTAATAATCTAGATGATCAGAATTAAAAAAACACATGTCATAACAAATTTAGATTTCACTTTTTACTTCCTTTAAGTGGTGGATTTTGCACAGGCGGTGTTGTTTAAGGAATCCAATGGTGCTATATGGAACTACTAATTCTACAAGCATCTCTCTGCAGCAAAACAAAGAGTGTGATTGCGTTGTCCTTTTTCGCTAGTGGTGCAGTTTTGAATTTAAAAAAGTTAGCGACCCCAAATTTACCTAGCGACAATTTAAAATTTTGAATCTTGGGCAGGAAAGACAAAGCGCCACTTTTTGAAGCTTGAAGCAGTGCTATGTAGACGATGGCGTATGATTATGTATATGATATTCGCGATTGCATTTCACCTATAGACACGCAAAACATAAAAAGCACAATTTTTTTTGTGATAAAAGCGTCGTTCCTAAACTTGAGAGATTTTCCTCTCAACCTTAGCACTTATGAAATATAGAAACTAAATCCCTGGCCTGGCACACATGAAAGAAAATAATAACAAAACAAATACATTTTCATCTAATACAAGTAAAATTAAGATTCCATGAAATCCATTAGCGGTCAAGAAGGCGGAAATGAAGATGGAAACTACAATACAAAATAGCGAAGGCATGCAGGCTGCCAAGAGTCCATGTGGGGAATTGGTGCCAATTTGATGTGAAAATTGGCCCTTTCCCAACTCCAATGATGCAATGTTGATGAGTGATGAAGAGTGACCCACTTTGTTGAAGATTAAAGTGTGCTCCATGATGAAAAACCTGCATAACCTATCTAAGACTTTGATAAAATGGATGAAAATGCTAATGCTTGAAGATGAAATTGAGTATAATAAGTTTGCTCAAATTGTGGATGATCAAATGAGGAGAGAAACCTCTTCTTTATAGAAAGATAAGATGGAGAATTCCCAAATGAAACAATGGCGGGATTAGCACAGAGCATTTAAGCCAAATCACCCACTTGTCAAAGATGTGAATGGGCCAGGATGTGCACATTTTGATGAATGTCTTGAATAAATCACATTTAGAGTGAGAATTTTGAAAATAATGCATGAAATGACGTATGCATAAGGGGAAAAATGGATGACTTAAATGTCCACTTGGCTCAAAGGACTTGCAAGATGAAATAAATGTATTGGAAGGATACTTGTTAAAGTCCGCGGAGGGTTTTAAAATTTGGCGGAAGGACCCTATAAAATTCTGGGGAGTTGCAGGAAAGAAATAGGAATTTACAATCAATGGAATTTAGAATACTATTTTCTCATTATCTTGAAGTGGAAAAAAGCAGAGGATGGGACATGGATTAGAATTAAATTAATCAAGGTTGACCTGGAAATTTTAATGAGGTTGGAGCAGATATATTCTAATTGATTTAGTTATATGGTTGATTTAAATCAAAGATGAGAAAAAGAATGTGATTTAGACAATCCAAATTCAAATTCAGGCAGTAATTTGAAGCCACTTTGATAACCAAGGTGAAAGTTATTCCTTGTTGAAAATCATTTACAATGTTGACTTCAAAGGCTTAAAAAAACATTAAAACAACATAATATTGAAATTGTCTTGATGTTAAAGTGTCAATGACAAAAAGATCTCTCTATCTATTCACACTCAAAAAATTGACTCCCCATTTGCAAGTTATGATGAAAGTAAAACAACCCCCCTCCTTTATAATATTTAAGAAAACCAAATAGTTATCATAAAATATTATTATTGATTTCTAACTTGAATTTTTGAAATGTTAATAATTATGTTAAAGTAAATGCTAACATTATGATTTAAATTGATAGGAAAAATAAGGGGAATATGCTGAGTTAATAGGCCACGTGGATTTATAAAGACCGGGTCTTTACCACATGGGATTGCAAGTGAAATAGTAAATCATTGGTGTTGAGTGTGGAGGTCATTGAAGAATCCCCAGCCAAAAGGGAAAACTACATTGTGGAAGGCCACATGGGAGGGATTTCTCCAAGAATGGTCTTCTAGTGCCTGAGTCAAAAGGAGTGTTGTGTTGTATGCAAGTTCTCCATTAGCATATTGCACAAGAGGACTCATTATTCATATCACCAATTTGGAGAAAATCACATGCCAAGATCTATCTTGATGAGGCATGGGGTTGTGTGGGAAGAGCACCACTAATGAAAGTTATTCAGAAAATAAACCCTTGCAAAAAAAAAAGTGTGGGTCATGCAATGAACTGGTGATGGACATGTTGTTCAAACTTTGTGTGGCATGAAGATTTATGATCCCTTGTGAATGAGTGGTCGAAGGACTTTGTGCAGAGTTGTTGGGGTGTAAACATTATTGTGCAAGAGATTGATAAACTCTTGAATATACTTTGAGAGCTACCTGGTCTACAAATTAGCAAAGAAAATATATCTTTATTGAGTATAAATCCACCAATTGAGCAAAGTGAGTTGTTGCCTCTATCAATGTTGTTTGATGCCAATATGGGACTATAAAATGTGGCTCGAGCCATGATAAAGTATTGATGACCAATGAATGTCAATAAATAGAAAATGGAGGCAATAATCATTAATATCTATGAACTATGATATTACAACAAGAAAAAAAATGGTTTTGTGGAGATTAAAAAAATGCAAATAAGCAAGCTATTAAATTTACAAAGAGGTCAAGCATGCTACAAATTTTTTGCAAAATAGGCCAATGCTCTATGAGAAAATATCAAATAGAGGCAATGCATATAAATAGAATATAGAGCTCTCTTGGTAGAAAAATGTCCCATAGACTTTGAACCACAAGAATCAACCTCTGCCTGTAATATTCCAGAATGAAACCCTCGACCAAAGAAAAGTTTTCAACCACAAACCAATGTGAATACCAACAAACAAGCTACACAAAAAATGCTCCAAATAGGTCAGATAGGAAAAAATACTCTGTGAAATAGGATGAATAGGCCACAAAATCAGTGAATGAGCAAAGGGTAAGTTGGCCCTCTGCTAAAGAAATCAAATTTTTACTTTTCGTACATAGAGGCTCAAAAAATTGCAAAAAATCAAAGTTACCAAAATTGATGAAATAAAAGCTATTTTTTTTGTTTCTTGAGCCTTCTAGATGCAATAACAGTGTTTGTTTCGATCCATGACACTCTAATTATAGGGTTATGTGTGGGAGTCACCTTGATGTAGGAAGGAACACTCTCTCATGGCTCTGATACCATGTTGGAAAATGCCAAGATCAAAGAGCATGAAACAACCTTCCACAAGTGAAAATATGAGAACAATAGTATGTCTATCAATATAATATGAAGAGTGTGTAAATAAAATGAGGAACCTTGCATATATAAGCAAGGTAGATGAGGTGAAAAGGAAAGAGACAATGAATAACAACCCCTCCATATGTGCAACACTTGTGAGGTCACTTGACAAGTGTGTGAGAAAGTGGAAAGTATGTGCACAATAGGTGTCTCAAGTGATGAGGAGACATGTCTCAATACTATGAAGTGAGACAAAATCCTAAAATTCATAAGTAAACTTAATTTATGAGTGTGAATAGGTCAATCCTAGAAAGCTGATTAGCTAACTAGACACATGATAATGACACTATTTACACTAACATCAAATGCCATTGATGAAATCCATAAATTATGTGATATAAAGTACCCTATAAATTAAATTTAAACACTATAATTTGTAAACATTCATTTTTAGTATACATAGATTTTCATATGCCAACATGTGCCATCAAATATGCCAAGTATGAAAAGAATATTTTCTATTGTATAATATGTACAACTGAGAGGGTAAAAAATTCTCTAATCAATCCAATCATAATCTTCCAATTTTGATGAAAATATAGTTGATATTTAGGTCCTTGGCCCTTCTAAGTGTAATGAAAGTGTCATTTTTAGCCCAAAATGATCTAAAAAATCAAGTACCCTATGAATCTAGCTTGTACCTCCCAACTTTAAACCATTGTAGATTTGGCCTCTAGTGTCCAATCTAGATGCAACAAAAGGAAAAATTAACTTTCTTGAACACCATGAAGTCAATGATGAGCTTAAATTTACTCTAGAAAACTCCCAAAGTCACCTAAAATATGAAGACACAAAGAGGAACCCCCCAAATATTGCATTTCTATCAAGTCTTTCTAATTCTCCAAGTCATCATTCAATGCAAAAGAAGAGCATACTTAACTTCTTAAGATCAACCACTATTCGAAAATATATCTCTCGAAATAATAGTAAGAAGCAATCCCACAAGATCTTATACTATGTAATATTTGGTTTAAATGCTCTATTCCATGCAATATTTTTCCATGGATATAGCCACCCAAGATCAAGGACCTTAAATGAAAGCACAAGGGATACCCAAAATGAAAGAATACTTATATCATATTAAAGGATGCAAATATACAATATGATTACATTATTCGATATTACAATTAGAAACCCTTGTATATATAATCAAGAAAGAGACATTGGACAACATAAGATCATGGAATACATCTTAATCATATGACTAGTGACATAAAAAGTGTACACTTAAAACCATCCTAATAGATATTACACATCTAAATTTGATGACTAACACCATTTTCATCCTGAATCACCTCCTTTTGACCATTTAATTAAATAATCTTAATTGCTTAATTAAATTCATTGCTTTCATCTATTAATCAAATAATCAATTTTATCAAGTTAATTAATCCCCTTTCATGCTAATTTTCATCTTATTTAATTAGATAATGCAAATTATTTAATTGAACTCCTTAAGTCTTCTCATTTGATTAAATAATCCTAATTATTTAATTAAATGTCGTTGTTCCCCTTTTATTAAATAAGTTAATTGTTTAATAAAATTCCTGATTTCATCCACCATGCACAATTAAATAATGTTTATTATTTAATTAAATAATTTCTCTCATCCCTCCCACTTGCAAAGGAATATTCCCCTGCAATATTCCTCCACTCCAATTCCCTCCTAAATAGACATGCTTTGCAGATTCCTCCTAAATTAGTTAGGATTTGTGCTTCTTCAAATCAATTTGAGCCATTGATTGAAATCATCAATCCTTGTCAACTTGCAATATCATCCATTGATTGGATTCTCAATCCATGCCAACTCCTCTTATTGATTTTCATCCATTGATTGATCAATTCAATCTTGACCATTGATTTAACTATTATTCTTATAAATAGTCCTCATTTATATGAGAAAAGGATCCACATTCACTTTAGTGTAACTACACTATAGTGAATTTTAGAGCATTCTTCATGAGCATTTTATCATTTAGCATCCATTTTAGTTAAGCTTTGCATCCATTTTCATCAATTTTCATTAAGATTCCATTTTCAATCTTGTTTCACCCAAGGGATTGGGAAATGGCTAATATTCCACATCAATGCAGCACCAAACCCTCAATGGGGTGAGGTTTGAGGCATTAAATAGGTTTCCATTATGCATTTCTAGTTTATTTCATGTTTAATGGTTTCTTAGTTTATTATTTTCAAGAATTTCATTGGGAGTTTGACTTAACTAGTTAGATCTTGGTTAATTCTTGTAGTTTAATCATGTTTAGCTTAGGTTATGATCATGCTCACATTTTGGTGCTAGGAGGGATTTACTATTGACATTTTTCCTTGAATTTTCTATATTTTGCAGTTATGAACTGTGACACAATTATTTAACCGCAGGGGTGAGCATAATTACAAAATTACAATGCAAATGTTTTCATTAGACCAAAGCGACGTAATTGTGTATTGCGACACAATTGCAAAATGGTGACACTATTGTTTGCATTGTGACACATTTTCCATTTAGCTAGGTTGACATAGTTGTTTATCTAGTGTAATTGAAGTTTCTATTTTTCTTTGTGCTTTAGGTGAACCAAAGCGACATAGTTGTACAATGTTACATTTTTCCTAAACTAGAGTGATGCATTTACTAGAATTTGACATACTTTTTTGAATTAGAATGACACAATTTTTGTACAATGACACATTTATCCTGAACTAGAGTGACACAGTTGTCATAACAACAATGCAATTGTTAGGTAAAAAAAATAGAGAGTTAAATATTCATGTTTACTTTAAATTCTCAAGTTTATCTACTCTCTGATCACTTACTAACTTCTGGTTTATTTGTGTAAGGCTAACTATTTTTCATATTTGAAGTGGAGGAGAAAAGTATTCATTAACACTTGTCATGGCATCATTTAATGTTTTCTTCTATTATTTTTTTTAAACACTCATGGAAGGATAACGTAACTTGTTGTTTATGTCATGCTTTGGAGTAAATAAATTTTAATTTGGGCTTTAAAACTTACAATGTTATGATTTTTTCAAAGTTGGCTTAAAATTGAACACAAACATCCTCACAATTCAATTTGGTTTAAAATTGAACAACACAAGCTTAAATTCAATTTTGGTGTTATTAAAATGAACATAACATCTAATTTCGGTGCACTAAAATGAATCGATGTATTCTTTTCTTGCCATGATTGTGTAATTTTTTTATCTTATCCTCTCCCCTTATGCTTTGTGTGATCTTAGGTGAAGAGAAACACTCTAAGTTTACAAAAATTTATCCTCCCCTTGCACTTTGTGTGATCATGGGTGACTAGAAAAAGATTTCTTTTCTTTTATTAGATATGGGCCTACCTATGAGACACATACCACAATGGAGAACTCATAAGTGACCCTAAAAGCATGTTTACCAATGGGCTATATTAAATCATGTGAAATGAAAAGAAAGTAACATGAATCTGGGTGGGAATGTTGTAATGTGGCAATAGTCCTTATGCAGAACATAGGGTTTACACAGGGCTAGGATAGAGTCTTAAGTGGCTCAAATTTTTGATGCATGCATTGAAGTGTTCATGGATTGTGACTAAAACCTTTGTATAGAGGCCAATAAGTTTTCCAAATGTCCTTTGAAGTAGTGCATCAAAATAGCACCATTCCGAGAAGTTACTTACCACGTCTGATTTATAGTTGAGGCATAAAGCTTAAGAGTTCATTCTCTTGTACAGATCTAGGTGCATCAAGATGGTACATTTCCTTGATATGGCCTATTTGACCCCTCTATAATTTTGTATTTAAAATCATTCCTTTAGGGGTGAGGAGATCCTACTAAAAAGTGGTGTACCTTTATTCCTCTAGATTGTTATTGACCAATTTTATTGAGCCAAACTAGTAAGTCTTATGGAAGAAGACTTGTGAAATATCTCCCATACCCATTGAGTCAGTTAAACACATTGCTTGGAATTCAAACAAAATTAAACAAACATCAACATGGTCAAAAATTTCAAATCCTTTGATTATATGTGTGTGCACTTGAAGGATAATACATTGTTGCATACCTCTAAATATATCTTGTTTTTTATCAAAACAATATATTAGTGGTTTCCCAATATATTTGGCCATATCTCTACTCACTTATATCAAAGTTAACCTAGGGAACTATGGATTAGCTCTTTGATTTCCACAATGTCAAGATTTTGTGGAAAGCATTTTGCCTTGTCATATACATTCTTAGTTTGAACTTAATCAAGACATTTGATGTGGTAAAATCAATATCATTAAATCAAAGTTTAATCAATTGAATCCACAAATCAGGTATACCTTGGTCCTATGTTCAAAACATCTTGACTTCCAAATAACAACAAAGAACAAACAAGGAAATGCATTACCAAATGTTATACCAAGGTTCTATCATCAAACAAACATTGGTTTCTTAGGTTTAAACACTCCAAGGAAAAAGTCGTGTCTTTCAACACCTTGATCTTGTAAACAAGTCCTTCTTAGGTTCAAACATTAGGATTAATCATCACATTCACACCAAAACATTTGACATCTCATCTCACCAACAACTTTAAATTTTGGACACAACAACCTCCTAGACTTAGGTTTTCATCAACAATCACCTTTTTTAGCTATATGTTTGGAAATGAATCCTTTTTCATACATTTAGTTAGATTAGCAAACATCCTCTTGAATAAGTTTATCCTAAAGTCACAAGTATACTTTTAGGATTCAAAAGTTCATTAACATCCTTATCAAAACACAAACATCAACATTAAGTTTAGTGTTGTCCAAAAATAGGAGTTCATCATCCACATCACTCATCCTTTCATCATCCATTCGCATCATTTGTCCTAAACACCTTAGAGGGTCACTTCTACCAAAATTTGAATAAACTCAAGAGTTTCAACTATACAAATCCCATCACACTACTCTCAAAGTCGATCCAAAATTTATGGTAACGACAAGGTCAAAATACAAGAAAGACATGGAGCTAAATCAAAACTTATCCATCATCAGTGATCTAAACCAACAAGAAATTGATCCTAGAGGTTTCTCAACTCCATTGCAAAATCCACCTCAAACTTCACAAGAAAGGGGTATGAAGTAGAGGATGTTACCAATAATCCAAACGAACTCACTACAAAGGAACTACTTGAGTACCAACAAGATCCCAAGACTCACCATACTATCACTACTTTGATGAAATCAAATCCAACCTATTACATGTTAGCCTTGGTAAAAGAAGGGGCTAAACTCTCTTCCACATTCGATTTGAATAGATTAAGGGAACAAACTTTTGGAAATGTTGCATCCATTCCTCAAACATACATTACACAACCCTTGGACCAAAGTGTTGTTCAATCTATCACTCAACCATCTTCATCACATGTGCCAAGTCAACCTTTAACTTCTAGTCTTGCAACTCAACTAGGAACCCAACTTGGTCTCACTATAAATATAGGAAAGAACACAACTTTGGGTGCTCAAGACACAACCATTCCCCAAAACACCTTCATTCCACAAATACCACTCACATTGAGCATACCCACAATGCAAATTGGACACCAAAATTTTGTACCCAACCATATTCTTCAATTACCACAAGTACCCAAAGTGTTCCTAATGTTCAACAAAGTCAAGTGAGTCAAACACCCCAAATGGATTGACAAGGACAAGTGAACACCATAGTGCAAGGTTAATTATCAACACAACAAGGTTCATCTTCACAAAACCATCCAATCGACCCTCAAAATCAAACGGTTCCACAAGTCCCTCAAATCAACCAAGGAAACACATCAAATCAATTGGTTCCAAGAAAAATCAATCAAGGAAATACATTAGTTACAAATCAACTCAATCAAGGTAACCCATCAAGTCAATTGGTCCCTCAACATCAAATCAATCAAGGAAATCCTTCCAATCAAATGGTCCCAAATCCAAGTATGCCACTAACATCACAACACCAAGTGGCACCATCTCAACCTTTGGTCCCTCAAATAATTTAAAATCAAATGGGGCCTCAAGCTTGCATTCCTCCACCTCAATCCCAAACTTTGCAAGGGTCAATAGCACAAAATCAAGGAAAAAATGTACCAAATCCAAATCAAATGTCCAACCATCTAAAGTTGATCACACACCAACCACCCCAAAATCAACTCAATCCACCTTCACAAATCACTCACAAAATGGTTTCCCAAATCCACCCCTCATTCGACAAAATCAAAACATCTCAAGCCAATACATTTAAATGATTCAATTTGTCCCAACTCAAAACACTATTCCACAATCTCAAGGACAAAATACTTTGGCTTATCAACAACCTATCGTGAATCAACAACAAGAATAAGCTCAATTGCTAGTGCAACAATAACAAGCTCAATTGCTAGTGCAACAA
>VDFB02025234.1:0-21153 GCA_007258455.2 Sequoia sempervirens
AACAAGAATATGGGTTGAGTAGGCTTGGAATTCGATAGCCACCCCTAACTACCATATAAAAATTTGGTGATGGTCTGAGCATTTATATGCCTGTCATTTGACATTTGATAAAAAATATAAATTGTAAAATTCAATTACCTCTAACACAAATGTTAGTTCAATTCCCAAATTCATCTATCTAAAATCACATTTAAATACCAATTTCAAACCTATCAAGAAATAATTATATAAAATTATAAATAATTTAATCCTAAAATTCATCTATCTAAAAACATAAATTATTTGTAAAAACCAATTACCTGTAACAAAAACGTTGGATCTTGAAAAAATGAAAGCTCCAATTACCTGTAGTATTTGAAAAAAATGATTTTTTTTGTTATGTTATTATTCATATGGATATCCTATATATATTTAAAAAAATGTAAAATTAGAAAAGATTGATAATTAGTAATAAATGTAAAAATCTTAGATTTATGTTACAATTAATAAGAAATTTGAAATTCATATAAAAAATAAATCTTGTTGTAAAAGTTAAAAAAATTCATATTCTATTTTGAATTAATATATATTTTTATAATAAATATTATAAAGCATATATAAATATAAAGCAATGATAATTATTAGTAAAATTATCAAAATTTAAAATTTATTGTTAAAAATATTTTAAAAATTAGAAAGTACTATATTCTATCTTTAAAAGATTCTATTTTGAAAATATTTTAAATTAATATATATTTATTATAAATCATATATGGATGATAACTGTTAGTAAAAATATTAAAATTAGGGGGTTCACCCCGCAGCGTGACAGTGAGTCACAAGGCCCTGTTGATAGGGCATGATAGGCTTGAATTTGACCAACTCCAAGGCAGACATATGAAGATGTTTCAAAGGATGTTGTTGGCAGGAAGTTTCAAGGACCGGTCAACAATTGTGTTCATGCCTCGGACCGTGGAGAAAAAGCATACAATAGACACTAGATACAGGAAAAAGACACAACGCAAGGAGTTGGTGATGGAGCCAGCTGGAGGGAAGACGGGGTGTGTGGAGAAGGAAGGAAGGTATCGAAGGAAGGAGAAGATAAGGAGTGAAGATGGAGGAGGATGGAGTATGGAGTTGAAGGAGGATGAAGTACGAGGGAGAAAGGGATAGACCCGAGGAAGAAATGGAGGAGGAAAGAGTACAGAGTACAGGGTGGAAGGAGGATGAAGTATGGGAGAGAAACGAAGGGAGAGAACCGAGGAAGAAGCAAAGGGATAGGAGGAAGGAGTGAGCTCGAGGTAGAAGTAGAGTAATAGGAGGTCGAAGGAGACTGAAGAAAGGAGAAGGTGATGAAGGAAAGAAGTGGAGGAGGAAGGAGAAGGAAATGAGGATTGGTGTTAATACCAGAAAAACATGGCAATGAGGTCCCCCATAAATTGTGGCCTCATTGGTTCGTAGCTCCAGTCAAAAGCGGTCACCGACCAAAAAATAAATAAATTTAAAATTAGAAAGAATTATATTCTATTTTTGGAAAATTCTAAACTAATTTATATTTTTATAATAAATATTATATATATATGCTTATAATAAATGTTTACGGTTTGATAATAATTTAAAGTGTCATATTTATGGTTATATAAAAATATAGCAAGTAAAATTATATGGTCTAGTAAATTTTTAAGTTGTAATATACGTTTTAAATTCAAAAAAGGGTCAAGTAGACCATTAAACATATAATTATAGAAGATCAGATATTAAAAAAGAATGCTTATATATATAGACGATCAACTATTAAAAAAACATGCATATAATTATAAAGGATCATGTATTAAAAAGCATGCCTATATATATAGAAGATCAACTATTAAAAAACCATACTTATATATAGAAGATTAGGTATTCTAGAAAACAAAGATAAACAATATCAAATTCAGACCCTTCTTTGCTATAAAAGATCAAGTACAAATTTTCACTAACATACAACGTTTGCTATTTTTCTTTAATTGCAATGAGATCCTTATTTCCTTCTCTTACTGATGAAATTGGGTGGGAATGCTTGGTGAGGGTGGAGTTGAACTCTCATCACAACCTCAGGTGTGTGTGCAAAAGTTGGAACACCGTATTGAACAACCCCTAGTTTTATCAATAAAGAAAAACATTAAAGATTTATGAGCAAAACATTTGTATAGTCTATGACATAGAAAATAGAGTAGCGATATACGACCCAATGGAGAACTCGTGCAAAATCCTACTGCCCATTCCCAACCATATTTACCAAATTTTTCACTACCATTTTGTGAAACAAAAACTGGTTTTGTTCACGAATATGAAAACTGACAATGGAAAAAATTGTGTTTGGTTGTATGATTTTGCTTGTTCCAAATGGTGGTAGGGTGCCAAAGCGCCTAGATTTAGGGATCAATTTTCCTCTGCAACGGATAAGGACGGGGGATTGATTTATGTGGGTGGAGGGTATAGCTGCAAGTTTAGCAACCCGCTCCATAGCACTTCAATTTACAATTTGGAAGAGGGCAAATGGAATCTTCTCCTCGACATGAACACCTACATGGAGGACTTTGAAGGTGCTTTTGCTGACGACAAGTTTAATGTAATGGGATCTTCTAGTCCCAGTATTGAGGTTTTTTATTCCTACACGAGAAGCTGGAAAACTATAGAGAATAGATTCAAGATTTTGCGTTTCCTAACTGCATTTGGGCACTTGTATTGCTTTTTGGTGGCAGATTGATTAAATGTGACTATAGCCAAGATAAATTGAACATTGTAGGGCCTGTTCCAACAGAGGATTGTGACCTAAATATTGACTTGGCCATAGAGGTTGGCCATATAACATCGTTGTGTTCAGATGGGATCCTATTCAAGGTCAAGCTTTTTATTTACTTACACCTCCAAGTGAGATAGGAGGAGTATTCAAATGGATTAGCATTGAGAAACCATCGGGCCTCCAAGATTCTATTTTACATGATGTTGCCTTGGATCATTGACTGCTTTTTGAGCTTAGGTTAAGTTTTTAGTTTGCTATTTTTAGTATATAATTATGTAAAAATATAACTTGTCTGCCTATATTCTAAAAGTTTCTTGTAAAGGGTAAATTCCTCTATAAAAGAGGCATATGTAACTCATTTTAGGTGTGCAATAAAAATCATTTTGTGTGCAACAACATGATTTCTACAAGTTCTTGTTTTCCTTTTCCCATTAGCAATCTTGCTGCACCCAGGAATCTGTCCATCCCTAGAACATTTGAGACATCCCTCGAGATTTGAATGCAATCCTTGTATTTTTTAAAAACAATAATATGGGTTGAGTAGGCCTTGAATTTGACGACCACCCCTACCTGTCATATGAAAATTTTGTGACGATCTAATAATTTATATGCCTATCATTTGACGTTTGATAAAAAATATAAATTGTAATAGTCAATTATCTCTAACACAAATATTAGTTCAATTCCCAAATCCATCTATCTAAAATCACATTTAAATACCAATTTCAAACCTACCAAGAAATAATTATATAAAATTATAAATAATTTAATCTTAAAATTTATCTATCGAAAAACATAAATTATTTGTAAAAACCAATTACTTGTAACACAAATGTTGGATCTTGAAAAAAATGAAAGCTCCAATTACTTGTAGTATTTGAAAAAACATGAAATTTTTTGTCCTTGTTATTATTCATATGGATATCCTATATATATTTTTAAAAATGTAAAATTAGAAAAGATTAATAATTAGTAATAAATGTAAAAATCTTAGATTTATGTTACAATTAATAGGAAATTTCTAAATTCATATAAAAAATAAATCTTGTTGTAAAAGTTAAAAAAATCATATTCTATTTTGAATTAATATTATTTTTTACAATAAATATTATAAATCATATATATAAATATAAAGCCACGATAACTATTAGTAAAATTATCAAAATTTTAAATTTATTGTTAAAAATATTTTAAAAATTAGAAAGTACTATATTCATTTTGAAAATATTTTGAATTAATATATTTATTATAAATCATATATATTAATATAAAGATGATAACTGTTAGTAAAAATGTCAAAATATTAAATTTATTGTAAAATTTATTTTAAAAATTAGAAAGAATTATATTATATCTTTTTAAAATACTAAACAAAATTATATTTTTATAATAAATATTATATATACAAATATATTATATATATGCTTATAATAAATTTTTACGGTTTGATAATAGTTTAAAGTATCATATTTACGGTTATATAAAAATATAGCAAGTAAAATTATATGGTCTAATAAATTTTTAAGTTGTAATATACAGTCTAAAATGCAAAAAAGGTCAAATAGACCTTCAAATTCCAAGTTGGGTGCATATAATTATAGAAGATCAGGTATTAAAAAAGCATGCTTATATATATAGATCAATTATTAAAAAAGCATACTTATAATTATAGAATATTATGTATTAAAAAAACATTCTTATATATAGAGACGATTAGCTATTGAAAAAGCATGCTTATATATATAGAAGATCAAGTATTCTAGAAAACAAAGATAATCAATATAAGATTCAGACCCTTCTCTGCTATAAAAGATCAAGTGCAAAGTTTCACTAACATGCAACATTTGTTGTTTTGCTTTAATTGCAATGGGATCCCTATTTCCTTCCCTTAGCGATGAAATTGGGCGGGAATGCCTGGTGAGGGTGGAGTTGAACTCTCATCACAACCTTAGGTGTGTGTACAAAAGTTGGAACGTCGTATTGAACAACCCCTAGTTTTGTCAACAAAGAGAAACATTAAAGATTTATGAGCAATGCATTTGTATAGTCTATGACATTGAAAACAGAGTAGCAATATACGACCCAACGAAGAACTCATGTAAAATCCTACTACCCATTCTTGACTATATTTACCAGATCTGCCAATGCCATTTTGTGAAAAAAATTTGGTTTTGATCACATATATGAAAACCGACAATGGAAAAAAATGTGTTTGGTTGTATGATTTATCTTGTTCCAAATGGTGGTAGGGTACCAAAGCACCTAGATTCAGGGGTCAATTTACCTCCACAACGGATAAGGATAAGGGACTGATTTATTTGGGTGGAGGGTATAGCTGCAGGTTTAGCAACCCGCTTCGTAGCGTACAATGTGGAGGAAGACAAATGAGATCTTCTCCCTGACATGAGCACCTACATGGAGGAATTTGAAGGTGTTTTTGCTGACTACAAGGTTTATGTAATGGGATCTTCTAGTCCCAACATTAAGGTTTTTGATTCCTACACGAGAAACTAGAAAACTATATAGAATAGATTCAAATTTTTGTGCTTCCTAACTGCATTTGGGCGCTTGTATTTATTTTCTGGTGGTAGATTGATTGAATGTGACTATAGCCAAGATAAATTGAATATTGTAGGGTCTGTTCTAATGGAGGATTCAGACCTAAATATTGACTTGGCCATAAAGGTTGGCCATAACATCTTTGTGTGCAGATGGGATCCTATTCAAGGTCAAATTTTTTATTTTCTTACACCTCCAACTAAGACAAGAGGAGCATTCAAATGGATTAGCATTAAGAAACCATCAGGCCTCCAAGATTCTATTTTACATACTACTGCCTAGGACCTTTGACTGCTTTTTGAGCTTAGGTTAAGTTTTTAGTTTGCTAATTTTTAGTATATAATTATGTTGGTAAAGATAAAATAATAAAAATATAACTTGTCAGCCTGTATTCTAGAATTTTCTTGTAAAGTGTAAAGTCCTCTATAAAAGAGGCATATGTAACTCATTTTAGGTGTGCAATAAAAATCATTTTGTGTGCAACAACACGATTTCTACAAGTTCTTGTTTTTTGTTGCCCACTAACAATTTGGCTGCACCTAGGAATCTGTCCATCCCTGGAACATTCCTAGAACATATGAGACATACTTCAAGATTTTAATGCAATCCTTGTATTTTTTTTAAAACAACAATGTGGGTTGAGCAATCCTAGAATTTGACGGCCACCCCTACTTGTCATTTTGTGATGGTCTGATAATTTAAATGCCTGTCATTTGATGTTTGATAAAAAATATAAATTGTAAAAGCCAATTACCTCTAACATAAATGTTAGTTCAATTCTCAAATACATCTATCTAAAATCATGTTTAAATACCAATTTCAAACTACTAAGGAATAATTATATAAAATTAAAAATAATTTAATCTTAATATTCATCTATCTAAAAACATAAATTATTTATAAAAACTAATTACCTACAAAACAAAAGTTGGATCTTGAAAAAAATGAAAGCTCCAATTACTTGTAGTATTTGAAAAAAATGAATTTTTTTGTTATGTTATTATTCATATGGATATCTTATATATATTTAAAAAAAATGTAAAATTAGAAAAAATTGATAATTAGTAATAAATGTAAAAATATTAGATTTATATTACAATGAATAAGAAATTTCTAAATTCATATAAAAAATAAATCTTGTTGTAAAAGTTAAAAAAAATTATATTCTATTTTGAATTAATATATACTTTTTATAATAAATATTATAAATCATATATATAAATATAGAGCAATGATAACTATTAGTAAAATTATCAAAATTTTAAATTTATTGTTAAAAACATTTTAAAAATTAGAAAGTACTATATTCTATCTTTAATAGATTTTATTTTGAAAAGATTTTGAATTAATATATATTTATTATAAATCATATATATTAATATAAAGATGATAACTGTTAGTAAAAATGTCAAAATCTTAAATTTATTATAAAAAATATTTTAAAAATTAGAAAGAACTATATTCTATCTTTGAAAAATTCTAAACTAATTTATATTTTTATAATAAATATTATATATATGCTTATAATTATTTTTTATTGTTTGATAATAATTTAAAGTGCCATATTTACGGTTATATAAAAATATAGCAAGTAAAATTATACGATCTAATAAATTTCTAAATTGTAATATATAGTCTAAAATTTTAAAAAAAGTCTAGTAGACCATTAAATTATAGGCTTGGGTGCATATAATTATAGAAGATCAGGTATTAAAAAATCATGCTTGTATATATAGAAGATCAGCTATTAAAAAATCATGCTTATAATTATAGAAGATTAGGTATTAAAAAAACATGCTTATATATATAGAAGATCAATTATTAAAAAAACATGCTTATATATAGAAGATCAAGTATTATAGAAAACAAAGATAATCAATATTAGATTCAGACCCTTCTCTGCTATAAAAGATCAAGTGCAAATTTTCACTAACATACAACGTTTGTTGTTTTGCTTTAATTGCAATGGGATCCCTATTTCCAACTCTTACTGATGAAATTGGGCTGGAATGCCTGGTGAGGGTGGAGTTGAACTCTCATCACAACCTCAGGTGTGTGTGCAAAAGCTAGAATGTCGTATTGAACAACCCCTAGTTTTATCAACAAAGAAAAACATTAAAGATTTTTGAGCAACACATTTGTATAGTCTATGACATAGAAAATAGAGTAGTGATATATGACCTAGCGGAGAACTCGTACAAAATCCTACCTCCCATTCCCGACCATATTTACCAGATCTGTCACTGCCATTTTGTGAAACAAAAATTGGTTTTGATCATGGATATAAAAACCAACAATGGAAAAAATTATGTTTAGTTGTATGATTTTGCTTGTTGCAAATGGCGGTAGGGTGCCAAAGCACCTAGATTCAGTGATCGATTTTCCTCCGCGGCAGATAAGGATGAGGCACTGATTTATGTGGGTGGAGGGTATAGCCACTAGTTTAGCAACTTGCTCCGTAGCGCTTCAGTTTACAATGTGGAGGAGGAAAAATGGGATCTTCTCCCCGACATGAACACCTACATGGAGGACTTTGAAAGTGATTTTGCTGACGGTGAGTTTTATGTAATGGGATCTTCTAGTCCCAACATTGAGGTTTTTGATTCCTACACGAGAAGCTGGAAAACTATAGAGAATAGATTCAAGATTTTGCGTTTCCTAACTGCATTTGGGCACTTGTATTGCTTTCTTGGTGGTAGATTGATTGAATATGACTATAGCCAAGATAAATTGAACATTGTACTTGGTCTGTTCCAACAGAGGATTGTGACCTAAATACTAGCTTGGCCATAGAGGTTGGCCATAACATCTTTGTGTGCAGATGGGATCCTATTCAACGTCAAGTTTTTTATTTGCTTACACCTCCAACTGAGACAATAGGAGCATTCAAATGGATTAGTGTTGAGAAACCATCAAGCCTCCAAGATTATGTTTTACATGATGCTTCCTTGGATCTTTGACTACTTTTTGAGCTTAGGTTAAGTTTTTTAGTTTGCTATTTTTAGTATATAGTTATGTCGATCAAGATACAATAATAAAAATATAACTTGTCGGCCTATATTACAGAAGTTTCTTGTAAAGGGTAATGTCCTTTATAAAATAGGCATATGTAACTCATTTTAGGTGTGCAATAGAAATCATTTTGTGTGCAACAACACAATTTCTACAAGTTATTGTTTGCCTCTACCCACTAATAATATGGTTGCACCTAGTAATCTATCCATCTCTGGAACATCTGAGACATCCCTCGAGATTTGAATGCAATTCTTGTATTTTTTTAAAACAACAATATGGGCTAAGTAGGCCTAGAATTTGATGGCCACCCTACCTATCATATGAAAATTTTGTGACGATTTGATCATTTAAATGCTATCATTGGACGTTTGATAAAAAATATAAATTGTAAAAGCCAATTACCTCTAACAAAAATGTTAGTTCAATTCTCAAATCCATCTATCTAAAACCAAATTTAAATACCAATTTCAAACCTACCAAGAAATAATTATATAAAATTATAAATAATTTAATCCTAAAATTCATCTATCTAAAAACATAAATTATTTGTAAAAACCAACTACCTGTAACACAAACGTTGGATCTTGAAAAAATTGAAAGCTCCAATTACTCTTAGTATTTGAAAAAAATGAAATTTTTGTTATGTTATTATTCATATGGATATCCTATATATATTTTAAAAAATGTAAAATTAGAAAAGATTGATAATTGGTAATAAATGTAAAAATCTTAGATTTATGTTACAATTAATAAGAAATTTGTAAATTCATATAAAAAATAAATCTTGTTGTAAAGTTAAAAAAAAATCATATTCTATTTTAAATTAATATATTTTTAAGCCAAGAGGCTTCTACAATGAAAGCACAGGATTAGTGTACATATTTTGAAGCTATGTTTATTTTGACGTTCTGCTCTTGACAACGATTATATATATTATAAAAGAAAAAAAAGTAAAAAAAGAAATGTAACCGACATGCATATAAAAGAAATGTAATGAACATGCAAATTCATTTTCTATATATATGATAAAAGAAAGGATATTAAAAGAAATGTAACCGACATGCAAATTTGTTTTCTATATATACTATCATATATATGTATTATTTATTAATAATATTTATAAAAAGTCAAGAGATATCCGTCTTTAGGCGCCTATGCACTCTGATGTGACAAATTGATTGCAAAATAGGCACCTCAAAAAGGATATCTCTTGACTTTTTTATAAATATTATTAATAATTTTTATTTTATTTATATATATATATATTAGTTTTTGTAATAAATATTATAAATCATATATATAAATGTAAAGCAATGCTAACTATTAGTAAAATTATCAAAATTTTAAATTTATTGTTAAAAATATTTTTAAAATTAGAAAGTACTATATTCTATCTTTAAGAGATTCTATTTTGAAAAGATTTTGAATTAATATATATTTATTATAAATCATATATATTAATATAAAGATGATAACTGCTACTAAAAATGTCAAAATTGTAACGCCCGCCGTGCAAGCCCCAAAGAACAAACAAATAAAGAACGCAAATAATTTATTTATTTATTTTTAAAAGAAAGATAAATAATCATCATACCAATATCAAAGGATCATATACATACTCATATACTCTATTCCATTAAAACACAAACAACAAAATCAACCATGTTCTTTGGGGCCCACAAGGTCACATCGAAAATAGACATTACTTAATATCATCTCATAAAATATCAAACGGAACTAAAAATGACAACATTAGATATATATAGATTCCTATCACAAAATAAACCCATGAGAAATTACATAGCCAAATAAAGTTACCAAGTAGATAACTATATTACAACATCTTTCAAATGTTACATCATCAATATAGTTACATCATGATTCCCAAACACGTGGGATGAATACAATATACAAGATTATCAAAATACAAAGAGATCAACTAGAATAAATCTTCAACTGGATGAGACTGAAGCCAACGAACACTGATGGGGAACCCAACGGTGTGCGGAGCACGTTCCACCCGACCACCCCCGTGCTAAGAGGTGATAGAGAAGTAACTCCGACCAAGAATGACAACAAGTACACCAAAAAGTGCCAACATAGAACCATAACACAATACTCCAAATTACAATGAAACAACTAATAGCATCGAACAATAATACCATAAGAGTACAAGATGAGATCAGAAAGTACACCAAAAATTGTATTAAGACATTAAATCATAAATCAATTTAAATCCATTAAATCAACAATCCAATCCAACTCCCATAACCCCCTTCCAGAGGAACACAATAAAATAAAACACATGGGCAACTAGGGGAGAGTGTCATCGCATAGTCGTACATGGGCTGTCCTGTGCTCTTCCTCCCAACTGGAGGCGCCGGTCCATAGGGTGACTAATGCGGAGCCATAAACCTCTCGAGAGGACGAGGTTACGACCTTGCCGACCATGGCCTTCTCAGCCTTCCATTAGCCTGCGGAAGCACTAATGAAGACGAGGCATCCATATTTTAAATCTTGTAATGATGTTACTACCCAACCCTCCTAAGTTAATTATTAAGTTTTCACTTGTTTACTAACTCACTCGTGGGTTATCCTGAGCCCTTCCCCTTAAACGGGGCGCCGGCCCCCACGAGGAGCCACTCTCCCTAGAGACCCAACCAAAACCAAGAGGAAATAGGGGTTGTACCATGCCAATCATAAACGTCAAAATACAACAAAAGCAACATACGAGGCATAGACCATCTCGCAATTTAACACCATAACATAATCTTGTAAATTTGGTACACCCCATCAATAAAATATAACTCAATAAAATATAACTCAACAGAACTCAAGATGAAAAATTCAAACAAAACCAACATCCTCTGGAAGACTAAAGTGTTAACACAAAAAGGGTTCCCACATCGATGAATTAATCAAAGTCCCAAACCCAATAATGCAACAAGATTTAATTTCAAGAATCAAAATAAAAAGAATAACTTATTTAATTCCATAACAGATTCAATAATAAATTCTATTCCTAAACTATATTCACACTAAAATCATAAATAAATAAACAATGTTGTCATATTCGTAATTGATTCTTCTACTAACAATATCTTCCCAAAGTTGTAATTTAACAAATCTATAAAAACAGATTTCTTGCTATTTTACTATTAATTTCATTATAACAGATTTTGCTTTATATATAATCAGAAAAGAAATAGAATTTAAATGTGAATATCTATTTTCTAAATAACAATTAAATTAACAGAAAATATAATTTTAATCAGAAAAGAAACAGAACAAAATATATACATATATACATTTGTTTAACTACCAGTTAAATTAACAGAATATATGATGAATCAGAAATGAAGCAGAATATATATATATATATATATATATATATATATATTTTAACAGTTAAATTAATTAAATAATACAGCAATGGATAAACCAGAGTAATCAGCATAAGTAAATTAATAAACAGTTAAATTAATTAAATAATACAGCAATAGATAAATCAGAGTAATCAGCATAAGTAAATTAATAAATATGTACATATATATATATATATATATATATATATATATTTATAACCATAAAAAAAAATCCGCACAAAAATAAAATATAGAATTCGCATATCACCGAAATTTAAATACATGTAAATTTAATGGGAAATTTTTAATTCCCAACACACTGCACGGGGAGTTACGCCGCCGGCCGGGGGCAGTCTACGGACTACTCACGGCAGTCCTTCGGACTGCCGTGGACAGTCCGCAAACTGTCCCACAGTCCGGTGGCGGGGTGGTGGGTACGGCCAAGGCCGAACCCCCCCACATAGCTTATAAACAAAAATAAAACCAACATAAAAAATAATGTACGGTGCCGACGATTTTTTTTTAATAAATTTCATTTTTCAATCCAGAATTTCATATGTTTTAAAATATATATGTATACATATATTTACATATATATATATATATATATATATATATATATATTTATATGTATGTATGTATATATATATATTTATATATATATATATGTATATATATATACACACACAGGAGTTTAAACCTTTCAAAAATAGGAACATAAAATCACTGTATATATTCAATTTACTGAGCATGATCGAAATAAAGAAGGAGAAATGTTTTATATATTGATATAAACTAGCACTTCGTTGAAGGGAAATTGTTCTCAAAATTATTATTATTTTTTTTAAAACAAATTGAAATAACAGAAATGCTGTTCATTTCCAGATTGCAATAAGAAAAAACCCTTTTTAATAAACAACAACCCAGAGTTTCCCAAAAATTCTATTTCAACATATAACAATTCCCAATTCCTGGTTAATATTCTTTGATTAAACCATAACCCCAATCTATTTCCTTCCTACAACCATTGGATTTTCAACCCTAAATACAAATTTCATTCACAGGGCAGTTCTTATTTTAACAGAAGATAATTGATTAAAAGAAAGGAACCTGGCGTCCTTCGCTTGCAGAAAATTGATGAAGCTTTGATCCTCTTGCTGCACTAATTCCTTGCTGCCGATCTTCCAGCACAAATTCCAAATCTTTCTTCCTCTTCACCAACTTCCCCAGAACACAGAAAAGAAACCAAAGATAGCAAAATAATTGAAAGTAAAATTTCCCAGCCTTCCAACCATCCCCTCCAACAAAGAAAAATCCTTATTAAATTCCGTGCCCAAGAATCCTTTCAATTCCTCTTCCCGTGAATACCAGAGATCACATTTCAAAAATAAATCCAAATAATATTTAACCTTTAATTCCCTTTTGTTGCATATTTCATTTTCATTTTTCATGCATTCAATTAAAACTAAATAAATTTAAATCCACAAACATGAATTTTTATTTAAATAAATAAATAAATAAATAAATATATATATATATATCTTTCCATAATACTTTATTAACTAATTACTTTCAATTAAAATCAACCATTGTAGAATACAAAATAAATGCAATATTTTTATTACTACTACTAATATTTATTCATTGCCATACTTAATTATTATTTTATGTTTTTATTTTATTAATTACTTAATTATTTAATTTACCACATAAAACCATTCACCACTTTAGACAAATCATAAAATCACAATAACATACAAAGACCAATGCAACTACACAAATGAATGTGACCAATACGCACAAACCAAGAAGGTACAATACTGTTGACACCTTGGAACGGAGTTACTTTTCATGCCACCTTTGTTCAACTTCCTGTCGTTGGGTTGGTTCAATGCTTGCCCAGACCTATCGAAATAGGTGGAATCGAGTCTTATTCCTGCAAAGCCTGCATCCAACAAGGTGATATACAATATACATACATATAATCAATTGCAAAGCATCGTGAGAAGGATTCACAGTGTAGCAGGGCGCTCGCGAACGAGTGATGCTACCTGTCCCCTCACCCAAAACATATCATCATCTAAGCATTATAAATTTACATTAATTTGCATCACATCATAAATTACTATTCTCTAGTCTACTGCATTCCAAATAACTCCATCAAACTATCGTAATAAAATGTCATCACAATATCCATGGCATCATATAATCAGTAACAGTCTAAGCTATCACCCCATAATATCAACAGTATCATCAAAACCATAATGTCATATGAAATAATCATGTCCACTAAAGGAATACAACATCATCAAACATCTAACCAATCAAATCAAACAATAATAGTATCATCATAGTACCAAACCAAAGCATAGAAAATAATAAGTCTAAATAGTACGAGGGGTATTACAAAAATCTTAAATTTATTGTAAAAAATATTTTAAAAATTAGAAAGTACTATATTCTATCTTTAAAAGATTCTATTTTGAAAAGATTTTGAATTAACATATATTTATTATAAATCATATATATTAATATAAAGATGATAATTGTTAGTAAAAATGTCAAAATCTTAAATTTATTGTAAAAAGTATTTTAAAAATTAGAAAAAATTATATTCTATCTTTGAAAAATTCTAAATTAATTTATATTTTTATAATAAACATTATATATACATATATATTATATATATATGCTTATAATATTTTTTTATGATTTGATAATAATTTAAAGTGTCATATTTATGGTTATATAAAAATATAGCAAATAAAATTATATGGTCTAATAATTTTTTAAGTTGTAATATACGATCTAAAATGCAAAAAACGGTCAAGTAGACCATCAAATTTGAGGCCTAGCCCCAATAATTATATATAATAATTATTTGTAAAAGAAAATAAACTTTCCTCGCCTCCAATTTAGGATAATTCAACTAGTATATATATTATTTATTAATAAGGCGCCTATTTTTTAATCAATTTGTCACATCAAAGTGCATAGGCGCCTAAAGACGGATATCTTTCAACTTTTTTTATAAATATTATTAATAAATTATATATATATATATATGCTAGTATATATAGAAAATGAATTTGCATGTTGGTTACATTTCTTTTTTTTCTTTTCTAATATATATAATTGTTGCTAGGACGTCAAAATAAACATAGCTTCAAAAAATGTACACACATCTTGTGCTTTCATTGTAGAAGCCTCTTGGCTTAATGAATGTGTGCATATAAGTATAAATTCATTTTAGGTTAATTAAATATACGAGAGAATGATAAATTGTAGATAAGAAGATTAGTCAATATAATTATGAGTATATTTCTATTTAGTATTATAATAATTGTATTTGTTGGTTAGTCAATAAAGTATTTGTGAATTATCAATTAGGGCAAGTTAGATAATAGTTTGATATGATAGATTTTTGCAAACCATATGTATTGTAGCCACATAGTTTCAAGTACTTATTTTTTGTATGATTGTAATACAAGTATTTGTTGTCTAGTTGATCGGTGAGTCATGAAAATAGTTTAAAAATTGGCAAGTCTAATAGTGAGGTCAACAAATTATTGTAGGTTGAATGTATCATGATTTACTAGGTATAAGAATATTATAATTGTTAGAGTTGATTTTTACCTCGAACTTGATTCATACTAAATGCAACTATGATTGACATAGTTGAAGTGGAGTTTTTTTATCAAATAAATATTGTCTTTCCAATTTGATTGATTGATTATAAAAATTAAAACGTAAACATTCACTATGTTAGCTCATCACAAGATATAAATATAAATTCTAAATTTTAAAAATTCAAGATTTAATAATAAATATAATATGTTTGTTTCATTTTTTAATTTGTGTAGTAATAATATTATTATAAATATAAATTATATTAATTTTTTAATTGTATGTTTTAGTTATATAAAATAATATTATTTAAATATATTATAAAACTTTTAATAAAATATTTTTTAAAATAATTTATTAATTATTATTAAAATTTTCAATTTTCAATTAAGAATATAAATTTAGCTCAAATCAATAAATGTAGTTTAAATAAATAAATAACATGTTTGTTTGAACATTTTAATTTTTGTATTAATAATATAAGAATATAAGTGTTAGGGTTAGAAAGGCAGATATCTAACAATTAAATGCAGATTTAATTAATAAATAGAGAAACTAAAACACACACAGAATAAATCATAACACAAAAATTTAACGTGGTTCACCCAATCCAGGCTACATCCACCAAACCGCAGCCATCCAATAATTTTATTATCTAGTGCAAAAACCTATTACAATCTTGCGAATAATCGCATTTTTCATCATACTGTAACACCCATCTGAACCCCTTTTTAACAAACTTAGAAGCTTCTAGATTTTGGGTTCTACAAAATTGGATTTTTCCTTTTTCGTTGATTTTTCCCTTTTTCGGTGATGATGCGAAAAAGTAGGAGGAAAATTTTCTCAGGGGCTGCCACCCCCAAACCCCAGCTTTTCGGGGGCTGCCGCCCCCAAACCCCAGCGCGACCCCGGACCCCAGCAAGGATACATGTTGGGGTATACAGTATACCATGGGCTATATAGTATAGCATGATCAGTTGCCACATACCAATAATAAGAATATCCTATTTTTCTGAAGCTTTTCCTTATGCCTTTTCTTATCATGATAAAACATGAGGTCACTTCAGTACGCGGGCTTTAAAAGATTCTATACAACAAATTTCTCTCATTCATTCTTTACACTCAAGGAAATTGTTGGGCTTTTCAAGTGCAATTGTTCAAGCTAGGTTATTATCCAGTTGAGTGAAATGGCATTCCGCCCATGGAATCTCAGAGTATGCTTTCCTGTCAAACCGTGGGAGCGGCCCTTTGAAAGTTATCTATCTCAAGAATGTATGAAGGCTATGTTTAAAATTGAGGGTGGCAGAGTTGAGGATTCTATTCACACGGTGTTGGGGATGGATGTTACCTATCTGAGGGCTCAACATTTGCTCTTTCCATCCCAAGTGATTTCAAATTTTCTATATCTAATGCAATGGATTTGGTTCAGTCTTTGACAAAAATTGAGGAATTGGCAAGAAAATACGTGAATTTCCAGTATGTCTTGGATAAGAACAACTCTATTCTTAAGGCAGTACAAGGTTATAATATTTTCAGTGGAGATGGATACATCAGTGATCTATTTCCTAGGGATTTTGTGTAGCAACGACAAGGGTTTGAGGAAGTGTATGAAGCTATCAAACTAGCCTTGCAATTTCAGAATGATAATATTCTCCTACGGGTTCTATGGAAGCATCGCCTTTGTATATGCTCTACTATGGAGGCGGACATAAGGGAAAATTTTATGCTTTAAAATTTTTAAGGGTGCATATTTCGCCAGTGCCAGCTTCTGGTATATGCTTGGACTTGTAGCTTAGGGTTCCCTCATTGGTTTAGGATCATCATCAAGCTCTCCATGCTCGCCATGTTCATGCACCAAGCAGTGTTCCAATTCGGCCACCAAGCAAAATTATAATTCCCCTCCAATTTGCTATGTTTTCTCTAACAGTTCAGATACATTAATAGACCATATTTTATGTTATTGTTATTCTATCACTCACAGCGGAGCGATGATAGATCTATATTGATGAGATGATACACTATATTGATGGTTTATGACATGCTTAATGTTATTTTTAAGTGATTATTTGAGTGATTGATATATGCTCATCTGTATTTTAATTGATGTTGTAGTTCGTCAGTTTATTATGACACTGTATTGGTGAAGGGAACAGGATTGCATCACTCGCATGCGAGTGCCCTGTGATTCCACGATTCTCTCTTCACGATGTGTATGATTTATTATCTAGATACATGTACGGCATATGCTTTGTTTGTAGGTTTGCAGGTATAGGACAACAGCTTCACCTGGATTCATAGGTCTGAGCGTGTCCACTACCCAACAGTAATGTTGATTGGGAGATAGTAATGGGTTACCTAGTCAAACCTTTACCCTAGTACAGTGTGTTGTCAGTCCATGTATTGGTCATATTCTTTATCCACGTTTGCCTTGTTACTTTATTTATTGTGCAAGGTTTATTTGTGAGAATTAATTTATAAATGTTATGATTGGTTATTTAATTAATCTGGATTATTGATGTTGAGGCTTTACAATTGATAGATTAATTAATTTAATTTATGTTATAAAGTGATTTTAATTATTAGATTAAATTTGATTTGAAATAAATAAGTTATTTAAATTTCAAATGCATAATATATGTAAAAGATCTTGGGAAATATCTATGGTTGTTGTAGAAAAGATATTTGTTTTGTAACTGGAAGTTAGAAGATATTTACTACAGTAGTTGAAAATTGATTCTCGAAGAGAATTATTGAAATGGAGAAGAAAGGAAGTTATTTTCATGGAAGAAAGAGAGGATGTTGAAAATGGTTGAGTTGTTTTGAGGTTTTTAGATTTTAATATTAGAAGCTCTCGAAAAAGTTTGGGGATCTAGTTTTGTTGCATTCTTTTGGTTCTAGATTATTTTTTGTTCTCTGGAAAGTGGTAATTCTTCTGGGAAGAGGCTTTGGCAAAGTTGGAAATTAAAGGGAAGCTCTGTATCAAACTTTGAATCAAAAAATCTTCTGGAACAATTTCTTTATTGTTTTTGTAAATTTAATTTGAAAAGATTATTTAAATTATTATTGTTTTGCAAATTGGAAAGGTTTCCTGTAGAAAGGGATTTCATTATTTGTAGAAGTTTTTGTTTTTAAAAGATTGTCAAGAATATTTACAGCCTCTATAGAAAATATTTTGGATCCTCTGTTAAAATTGAGTTTTAGAAATGGATTTACCCTGAAGAAAATTATAGTTAAATTTTAGAACCTCAGTTGAAATTGAATCGTCTATGAAAATTTTCCAAATATTTCCTGTAAAAAAATTTCTGTGAAATTAATATGCCCGTGGAGCAATTGTTTTGATAATTTATATATATTGAAATTGATATGTACATATATATATATATTATTATTTGTTAAGACTGGTGTAAATTTCCTCTAGAAAAGTTCATTTTTGTTTTTTTTATGAAAATCGTCGTACGACGAATGTTATTAAAAAAAACCAGAGGGAATTTAATTTGTTTGTGGGAGGCTGAGGGCTACCCCACCACCACCCCCACAAGGGGAGATGGACTATGTGCAGCGCCCAGTGCTGCCTCACAGGTCGCAACCCCCTTACAGGGATGGCTGCGTATGCAACCAGCCTAACCAGCCTTTGTAAAGGCTATGCTTACAACCTTCGTCTGCCCTGTGTGATGCAGATTTCATTATTGTTTTAAATATGTTTTTTATTTATTTATTATATATATAATATGTATATATATATATTTGCATGTGTTTTTCTAATATATTATATATTTAATATATATATATATTATATGTATAATATATATATATTATATATAATTTTTATATATAATAAATATATTTATATATGGTTAATTTAAAATGCATAAGTTGATATTTTAAAATGTTAATTGGAAAAGTATAATTGATTTTATAATTAAATAATATATATATTTTTATATGTATATATATTTTTATATGTATATATAATTATATATATACATATTAAATATATTTATTTAATGGTTGTTATTGCAATAGGTGCATGCAAATACAAATAGTTAACTTTAAATGATTGATTATTTTAATTGTGAAAATTGAGTTAATTATTATGAGTAGTTGTGCAACTGGAAGTTAATCATTTAGTTTAATTCCTAGTTGATTTGTAATTGGAATTATGCTTAAATGATATATTTTTAATATGAGTTATTATTTTATTTAGATTTAGGAAATCCTAATGGTAGTTCATTTAATTACTCGAGTTGCTTATGTAAAACCTCATCCCGCAACCTAGAAGACGATGCAATACTGCGGAAGCACAACTAATTTTTTTTCCTTAAAGTTAAAACAAGACGAGTAAAGTATCCTACTCTAACTACATACATCCTCTAGGCTATGCAACACATCTACATGTGAACATCATTACTTATAAAATTTAACCAACCATAGCATATGAATATTAAACTCAAGATACAACTTACAACAAAGCATTAAACCATTTCAAGATAAATCTAACACATAGAAATGTATTAAACATATTTCCACAGATACAACACCATTAAATCCAATAATTAATAGATCATAATATTTTTACAATTACATCACAAAGGTTCACCTCGATACAAATGAGGTATTACAATTATAAATATAGATCCACAGTTACAATGAAGAAGGAGAAGAACAACTCCAGAGAATCACACAAGCTCCTCAAACAAGAAGATCCCACCATCACGAATAGGAAGAGAAAATCAACAGTATAAGATGCACGCCGCCCAACCATCTAGTACCCGTAGGCCCAGCCCCCGTGCTAGGAAATAGTAACAGGAAACCAAGACAACCTATTACCTCTAGACACAGACAATACACAAAAATACTCACAGAATAGATAAACAAGAACTAGGGTCACATTGCTTCCAGAATCACAAAATCAATTACCAACACAATACAGTAAACTGACTGTTGACATAGGAGGAGTGTCATCACAAAGGTTGCATTGGTTATCCAAAGAAGATCTTCCTAGGTCTTGTCCCCCCTCTAGGGTTATCCTGGTAACCTCTTACGATTCCGGCCCCATATGCACACCAGTGCAGAATTGGTTATCTTTTGAGAAGACAAGATAACGGTCTAGCCATTCCAAGTCTTCCTGACTCATCTCAAGTCTCATACAAGCCCTTGAGCTAATGAGCGAAGCTAAATATCTTGTTATATGTGTTAAGCTAATATATTATTTAATTCCCACTTGATTATACCGACTCCCACACAAGTTGTCTTGGGACCACTTTATGTCATGACCCTCGCTGAAAGCCACCCCCCTATTGACAACACATATGATGCAGGAGCATCCAGTGGTGTAAGGGCAATCTTGCATCACCCAAAAATAGTTAAATTTCAAGTTTCTTGGTTTTTAGATGTTTTTACATTTTTGGATACCCTTTTCGTCATAATGAAATTCCCAATTTATGGTTTTTATTTTCTGTTCCTAGGTTGAAAGATATTGCAGTTTTAGTTTCCCAGATTTGCACCTGAAAATCTTTTGAGTGGGATTTGAGGCACTTAGAGCTCCCAGATCGACCCTGAAACTTGACAAAATTGGCGTCACAAATTTTGAGCGCACTCTTGACTTCGAGACCTTCCCAACGGTTCAAACGGTTCGCGAATCAAGCCCCAGATCAAAAGTTATGGCCCCGGGAAGTTGGCGACTTTCTAGAAGATACCATTGCAAATGCTCTTTTGAAATTTGAACTTCATGTTGTAAATTTTCGGCGCCAAACCGCCTAAACTCAATTTGAATGTTGTTTTGGCTCTAAACTAATAAAGAGCTCTATTTATGGGCGGGTTTTC
>VDFB02025235.1:0-31720 GCA_007258455.2 Sequoia sempervirens
AACCAACAACTATGAGCATGGAGAGGCTATCACATCTTCTATGCCTCTTGCACAAGATGAGGTTGTTTTTACACAGCTAGCTAGAGATATAGGTGATGACACATTATTTATGTTTATTCTTATACTTTTATGATTATGGTACTACTTTTGATTTATATATATCATGATGTGTATTGATTACCTTTATGATTTCTATCTTGCAATGTCTATGAGAGAGTTGCATGATCTCTACAAACTAGAGGATGCAAATATATTGCCTCCTTCAATTGGAGATGAGGCTATCAATACAAAGTAGATTCCCCCACTTATCATGGAACATCATCTAGAGATGTTCAAGCCTTTCATAAGGCTAAGAGGAGCATATGGGGGTGCTACTAGGCTTTTTGATCAATCTGAGGCTAATCTATTAGCATTACAAGATACATATGTGAAGCTTTGGTCATCTCAAGATCTAGCGGAGGTCGAGAGACTTCATGGAGAGGTTGCTAGGCTATAGGCGAATATAGACTACATAGAGCGAGAGCGCCTAGAGCCCATCAGTCGGGAGGTTACAACTATTAGATGAGAAGGGGGCCTATAGTATGCAATGAATTCTCTTATTAGTTCACAATCACATACTACCTTCTCTCAAAAATCCATCTCTTCATGGATGTGATCACTAGGTCACGAGGGATCTCATAGCCATAGGCCACAATGGCATTATATACTTGATGATATTGTAGTGTAGTAAAATGTATCCCTTGACATTTTCACACTCATTTGGGTCCTCCTCATGGATTTTGGCTTAATTTTGCCTTGATTTAGTGTTGTGAAGTGTTGTATCACACTTTTAGATTTTTCTATGGCTTTATCAATTAACTAAGCATAAGCAACATAATTTTAATCAAAATCAACCTTAATGTAGCCTTATTTAGAGTGTTGTAACACACTTTCACATTTCTCTAGGCTTGTCATTAATAATTGGTCTTTATTATGCTTTAATTGGCCCCATTTTGCATCCACAAGCCTCATTTATTGCATCTTTTCAAGGATAATCCCAACACCAATCATTGATGAAACATAATTTAGGTGTTCCTAGCTTGTATGGCCTAGATTTAGTGTTTAGGGCTCATTCGCCACCTTGGGTGAATGAGTCCCACTTAGGTCTTTTTGGCCCCGATGTAGGTTTCACACATTTCTAAGCACTTTTTACTTTTGGTCCCATAAATTATGTTTGATGGGACACATTCACCACCTTGGGAGAATGAGTCATGTGTGACCAAAATTCAAATTTCTAGGGGTATTTTATTCTTCTAGATCTAGTGTCGGCTTGTAGTGTTGTAGTTTCAGGAATTCTTACATAATTGAGTATAAATACAAGGTTCTTTCACCCATATTCAACAACTTGCATTCAAGATAGTTCACAAGAACATTCAAGGAATTTCAAGGGAATATTATCAAGAATTTTAGACCATTCTTCAAGTGCCAATCATTATGTCAAATATTGTATTCTTCATGTTTATTATTGTGCTAACAATTGTGATGTAGATTTTATAATTTAAGCAATTGTTTCATGCAAGATTAACATCATTCAACCAAGAGTCAAACACCACATCCATTGTAGTCATTTCAATCACATTTGTAGCACCTTATTTCTAGGGTTTGGTGAGTTGCAACATTACTATTTGTTCATTCATCACTCTCCTTTTACCAAGGAAAACCCATATTCACTAACTCCCACAAAAAATTTCCCTCTTCTTGTGTGTGATTTGCATGGATATGTTGTAGATTTTTCAAATCTGTAAAATTTCCATCAAGCCTTGGAGAAGCTTGAAGAAGGTCTACATGTGGCAATTTGTAGTTTTGGATATGAAAACTAGTCAAGAGGAGTATAGTAGACCAAGAGGAATATCATCCAGTTTAGAACTTCCAAAAAAGTAGAAGTGAGTTAATTTTCCACTATTGGAGAGTGAGTCCCACTGTAGAGGGCTAACAAAGATTATCACAGATCCATATACTCTTTTTTGAAGAAATTTGTATTTGCACATTTTTCTAGAAACTGGACTAATTTTCCCATCCTAGTGAATGAGTCCTAGTTAATTGTGATAGAAAAATTTCTAGCATTCTAGACCTCCATTGAAGCCTTCTTCAAACTCCTAGGTGTACAATATCTATTTCATAGCTTTATGTTCTGTTTTGTTCATATTTCTAGGTCATGTAGAGTTAGTTTCCATTCAACTAGGGTTTGGTCTTAGAACTTGCATTGCATTATATTTTCAAAGTCTAAACCTAGTTGTAAAGCCCTCATTAGATATCATATAACCTTTAGGATAGTCCCTTTAGATAATTTCAATCTCCTTTGCATTTAAATATCAAGGGTTTGTTCTTGAGTGAAGAGTGTGTGAATTTCCTCTCTCCTC
Source organism: Sequoia sempervirens (assembly GCA_007258455.2). Lineage (NCBI taxonomy): Eukaryota > Viridiplantae > Streptophyta > Pinopsida > Cupressales > Cupressaceae > Sequoia > Sequoia sempervirens. The sequence goes on from VDFB02025235.1 coordinate 2,400, forward strand.
TTATGTCCAAAACCCTAAAGGTGAAAGAGAGCCCACAATTTTTCACCTTTTCACTTTGTTGAACCTTCATCTAGAGCATCATAATTCTAGTTTGGAGTGCATTTATATCTTAGATTTAACTTGCATTGACATTTCATTAGCTTTTTTATTGGTTAATTTTCATTTTCAGGTTTCACATTTTGCATTAGTGAAAAGCTCATTTACCTTGTATTATTTTGCATTTAATTTCATTAGCATATCCAATTGGCATCAGATAACATAAAAAGCATAAAATTCAAATCAAAATTTATGATTTTTTTTTTTTAAATCATCACTAGGAGTCATTCGCTACCTTGGGAGAATTAGTCCCTCTACATATTTTGCATTGCATTTTTTGGAATTTAAACTTCACTTTCAGATTTTCTATTTGTTGTTTTTAATTTTTTGTTTCAATTTCTAGAATTTTAGTTATAACCATTTCATTGTTCTTAGCTTACATTTTGTTTTCATTCATCTTGCATTTAGTAGAATTTGTATGAGTGTTTGGTCTCCTATTGCTTATACCATAGTGAGAAGAAGTTCAAGACTCATGTCATCATGTGATAACACAATCGTTATGGATCTTGGGTTATCTAGCATTTCCACTCGTACTAATTACACTAGTACACTAGGTATTGATAGCACCCTTAAAAAATATTTTCCTCCAAGTAGTGTGCAAGTTGAAACAAGGAATTATAGTATCCCACAAGAAAACATAATTCTAATTCATGAGGATTTAGTAAACTTACAACATCAAATAAGCATTGAAAACATTTGAACTATTGTAATTCCTACCATAGAAAACATTCACGTCATGCTTGAAAGTGAATATGGCCTTGACCTTGTGAAGAACATAGTGAAAATCTTTGGGAAACTTCTCACTCTAACAACTAGTTGTCCTGTACCAAGAAGCAATGTTACAAGTCCAAGAGGAACTCAAATTCCTCCTCCCAAAACAATAGCCTCAATACCTACCAACACCAACCCTCAAGTCACAACAACAATGCAATAAGTTGGTAATATGATTCCTTCCCTAGGTATTCCTACTAGCATCCCTAGTTCCTATGTGGCACAACACTTTATATCTCATAGATCCTCTTAAAATAGGTTTGTGTTATAATGTGGAATAATGAATTCACACCCACTTTCAAAGAGACTCCACTCAAGGATAACCCTAAAGATCTGAATGAAAAGGAGATTGAAATATTGCAATAGGGATTTCCTAGAGAGTGAATAATAGTTGATGAGGGGTTCACCACCAAGTATAAACTTGGAAAAGAGAATGAAATGGAAAACATAGTGTGAAATGCAAACTAACTCTAAATGACCTAAGTGAACAAAATGTAAGAGAAAGCTATGAAACTAAGAGTGTGCACCTGGAAGACTAAAGAAGATAGAATGGAGGTTTGGATCACTAAAAAATATGCTACTGATTCTAACTAGGACTCATTCACCAAGTTGGGTGAATCAGTCTAGTTTTTGGGAAAATGTGTAGGGATGGGTTTCAACCGAAAGGCTATCTAGATCTATAACAATCTTTGTCTAGCCTATATAGTGGGACTGATTTCCCAATAGTGGTGAGTCAATCCACTTCTACTTTAATGGAATTTTTGAACTAGATTATGTGCCTCTTAGTCTTTTCTACTCTTTTTTGCTAGTTTCTAGCTTTGAAACTACAAAATTCCACCTATAGACCTTCTCCAAGCTTCTCCAAGGTTTGATGACAAATTTAGGGATTTTGGGGACTTGACAAGTTTTTTCCAACTTAGCTTCTTAAAAAATCTACAACCTAGCCCTACAAATCACACACAAGAAGAGGGGAAAATTTTGTGGGGCTAGTGAATAGGGGTTTTCCTTGGTCAAACACCTTGTTGGTAATTATACCTTAAAATGGAAGAAAATATAAAAGGATAATGATGAATGAAAAAAAGATAATTTTGCAACTCACCAAACCCTAGAAATAAGGTGCTACAATAATGCTTGAAATGGTTGTGATGGATGTTATTTTTTTACTCTAGCTTGAAGGAGATAGATCTTGCTTCAAACACTTGTTTGAATCATGAATTCTATATCACAAATGTTAGCACAATAACAAACATGAAGAATGCAATTTTTAGCATGATGATTGGGACTTGAAGGATACTCTTGAATTCTTGATAATATTGCATTGAAATTCCTTGAATGCTCTTGTGAATTCTCAAATGCTCCTATGAACTCTCCTGAATACTAGATATTCATACTTGAATGCCTAGGATGAAATTGAGTGAAAGAACCTTGTATTTATACTTCATTGTGCAAGAACTCCTAAAATTACAACACTATAAACCAACCTTAGAACTAGGAGAATAAAATCCCACTAGAAATTTGATTTAAATTTGCATTTTGGTCACACAGGACTCATTCACCCAAGGTGTCAAATGAGTCCAATCACACATAATGTATGGGACCAAAAATGAAAAATGCATAGAAATTTGTGAAACCTGCATGAGGGCCAAAAATACCTAGGTGGGAATCATTTTACCAAGGTTTTGAATGAGTCACAGACACTAAATATAGGCTATATAAGCTAAGAATACCTAAATTATGATTGCTCATTGATTCGTGTCGGGATTATCCTTCAAAAGATGCAATAAATGAGGATTATGGATGGAAAATATGGCCAATTAAAGCATAAGAAAGCCAAAGTTTTAATGAGAAACCTAGAGGAATGTGAAAGTGTGTTACAACACTTTAAAACATCCCAAATAAGGAAAGATTATGGTTGATTATGATTAAAGTTCTTAGCTTATTTGATAAAACCCTAGAGAAGTGTGAAAGTGTGTTGAAACACTTCCCAACACTTTTGCAAGGCACCATTAAAATCCCATTAGTTCACAAGGGCCCAAGACCTAATGTGAATGTGTTATCCAAATTGCAACACTAAATCAAGGAAACATCAAGCAAAAATCACAAGGAGGGCCCAAACAAGTTAGAAAAATTAGAAGGGTTACTTTTCTAGTGACTCCATGTAGCCCCCACTTTAGTGACAGGATGAACCTACTTCAATCTCACACTAAAGTAAAAAAACATGCATCAAGAAGGGTTCCAATGTACCAATGCTAGCAATACGAGACAACAACTATTAAGACAGGTGATCAAGCCCACAGGATCAAGATCCTAGAACAAACTAACATTAGCACAAAGGAACACAAATGAGAATGATGTAGAGAGAAACAACAAGTCCAAGCATAAATTTCCAAAGAAGAAAGAGAAGGAGAAGAAAATAAAAGAATTGGATCAAACTTCGACAAATTTTCCATCCTAATGTGGATTAGATCTAGTATATTTGTCTAGAAGAAGCATACTCACTCTAAGGCAACGAAACTCTTGGTTGTCCGCTGGGTGAGAAGTCCTAAAAGGTGAGAAACATACACTCACATGACTAGTATGCACTCACACACATGTAAGTGGCTATAGGGAAATTCATGCCTTAGATTGGGCTTCCCTCTCAACCATACCAAATTTATACGTCCTCATAACTTCAATAAGGTGTCACACAAAAAAATGATTTTTGATCTTCATGAGGCAAGAAAAACTTTGAATGCTTGGATCTCATGACCAAATAGGATGAATTTGTATGCATGGAAGTTGTGTTATCCAAGGTGTCCATATAACAATGAATGAAAAATGCAACATGCAAATAATGTTCAAAGGAGTCTTGCTTAGTTCATGCGATATCTTTAACTTAGGGAACATTGTGCCTAATGTATCAAAGAGAGGACCAATCAAAGAATATATAATTCACAACTTACGGGATGTAGTTTGTTGCATCAAGACACTAAGAGGAATGCAATATGCTAATAGAGATCATGCTCCTAAAAGAAATTATAGCCAATTTCATCCAGAAAGCGACAAATGCATCTTATGAAGTAAGAAGGCTACACTAAGAACCAAGAAAAAGGAAAATATAAAAGAATAACGCTAATGTATGCCCCCACATTAAAGGAATTTATAAGCATCGTACTATGAGAAATTAATTTAAAGTAGCAAATGAAAAGTGTAACCAAGAAGGAAGACATGATAGCTAACTTGGAAAGCCCTATTCCATGTCATATATTTCCGAGTAAAGCTAGGTCATGTGAAAGAAAAGGAAAAGAAAAGGCTGCTCCCAAAATGGAAAAAAAACAAAACACATAAGGGATCTATGGATTTTAGGTTAGTATGTTCTTTATTACAATTCTTTTAGAGAGATTGGAAAATTCATCATCCCCCCAATACACATAGAACTAGAAGAATGACACAAATATAGTGAAAACAAAGAAAAACCTTTCAATTCAACATGGAAGAAATACAAATGTTTTGACGCCTTGCATCATGGAAAATACATAGGGTGTCTTAACACCTTGCATCATCCCAAAAAGGAAGACACAAGATATAAGAGAAAATGAAGAGGAAAAAGAAAACCTTTTGGGGCAACATGGAAGAGACATAGGGTGTCTTGATGCCTTGTTCCATCCATAAAAGGAAAACAAAAGACAAAAGAGAAAATGAAAAGGAAAAAGAAAAATAAATACTTTTGGGTCAACATGTAAGAAACATAGGGTGTCTCGATGCCTTGCATCACCCCCAAAAGGAAAAGAAAAAAGATATTAAAAATAAAAAGAGATACATGACATGGAGAATGATGAAGGTACAAATAGAGGAATAAAGTGAAAGGATAGTAAGGAGAATGTGAGTCAACCTATGAGAAATTCACTCACCTCCCAATCTCAAGTTACAGTATAAGCAGAAGGTGAAAAACAAACCTAAGGGACAATGAAAACTGCATTACTATTGAAAGGCTATCAATTTCTTTCCCCCACTGAGTGCAACACAAGAATGAGCCAACGTAGGTGATGGGAAAGGTCATGTAACAATGATAATATAATGTTCTACAACTATTATATGAAAAGGGGAGAAACACTATTAGACTTATGCAATCACTTGATGGAAATCATTGCCATTGAATTGATTTTTTTGCAATATTAATTGGAATGAACAACACTCATCAGTTTTGTGTCCAAGAATTCAATGACATGCACAATGTGTGACTTTTGCATCTTTAGGATATAATACCAATCTATTCATAGTTGGTGATGTTATTAGTTCTTTGATAAAAATAAAATGCAGTTTCCTTTCACTTTTGGGTGTGATGGTCGAGGAGACTTTAGCTTTTGTAATTTTTAAGGCCTTTTTTGTTTGCTAGATTCACCAACTTCTCTAGATGAGATTACAGCAAGAGGTCCTAAGATAATCTTATCTTTATCCTTCTTATTGTTATGATCTATTGGTTGTTCTTTAGGAATAAGGAATATTCAAATTAGGAGGGGAATCCAAGATCATCGTACCATCACCATGAAGTCTTAGATATTCTCAGGGGGTTTTTTCATTATGAAAGAAATCTTGATATCATAATCCTTTTTTTTTTCTTTTGTTGGTATATTCTCTAGGAGTTAATTAATTTCATGCTCACTGGTATCACATCCTTGTTTACTCAAGATTGTGAATCCTTTTCCATATGTTTCTTTGAGATTGATGGGAGTTTATGTTACTATATTATCATAAAATGGTTGAGTTTTTGCTTGTCTAGAGGAACTAGATTCACCTATTGTAGGGATCTTAAGTTCAAATTTTGTTTTAGGTTGTAAGTAACCAATGATGTCAACATCACAATGAGGACATGAATTAGGAGTTGAGTGAACATGAGTGAGTTTAATTTCATTAGGGTCATTTCCAAAACCACAACTTGACACATCCACTAAGGACTTTAATGAAATCAAAAGCTTGCTAAAGTACATATCCATAATGCAAATATCATATTGTAAAGTATGAAACAATGTTGTAAATGCAATTTTGATTTTGAGAATGTACAAGATGAATGAATTTAAGCTAAATGTAACGAAATAGAAAGTATACAAACTTAAACAGAGAGATAACAACAACAAACAAAGACTTAGAAATTGATTTGTAAATTCCAAAAAATGAAGTGAAAAGTATGCAAAGGGACTGATTCACCCTAGGTGGCAAATGAGTCCAGGTACTAATTTTTTTGAAACTTTTCTAAATTTTTGAATTGAATTTCATGCTTTCTATGTTTTTTGATGCAAATATGACATGCAAATACAAAATTTTACTAATTTTTGATGGAATTAGATGCAACAATGCAAGTTATATGAACTTTCACTAATGTAAGATTTGAAACCCTAGAATGCAAATTAACCAATGTGAAACCTAATGCAATGTTAATCCAAGATAAATATAGGATGTAAATGCACTCCGAATCAGAATAATGGTGTCCTAAATATAGGTTCACCAAAATGGAACCTTTGAAAATAGTTTTGTGTTTTGATGTGGAATAATATATTCACACCCACTTTCAAAGAGACTCCACTCAAGGATAACCCTAGAGATCTCAATGAAAATGAGATTGAAATCTTGCAATACGGTTGTACTAGAGACTAAATGAAAGCTCATGATGGGTTCACCACCAAGTGTAAAATTGGAAAAAATAGTTAAATAAAAAATATTGTGTTACATGCAAGCTAACTCTAAATGACCTATGAAAGTGAACAAAATGTAACAGAAGTTAGTAAACTATGACTGTGCACTTGGAAGAGTGAAGAATACATAATGTAGGTCTAGATCACTAAAAAAATTATTGTTGATGTTGACTAGGACTCATTTGCCAAGCTAGGTGAATTAGTCTAGTTTCTAGGAAAATGTGCAGGAATAGGTTTCAGCCAAAAGGGTATCCAGATCTGTAAAAATATTTGTCATGCCTATATAGTGGCACTCATTCACCAATAGTGGAAAATAACTCCACTTATTTTCTAGAAGTTCTAAACTAGATTATGTGCCTATTAGCCTACTCTGCTCTTTTTGACTAGTTTCTAGCTCTAAAAATGAAAAATTCCACCTATGGACCTTCTCCAAGGCTCGATGACAACTTTAGGGATTTTGAGGACTTGAAAATTTTTCTCCAACTTAGCTTCTTGAAAAATATGTAACCTAGCCCTACAAATCTTACACAAGAAGCTGGAAAATTGTTGTGGGGGTTAGTGAATAGGGTATTTCCTTGGTCAAAATTCATGTTGGTAATTAAACCATAAAATGAAAGAAAATATAAAAGGAGATTGATAAATGAAAAAAAGATAATTTTGAACTCACAAACCCTAGAAATAGATCTTGCTTGAAACACTTTCTTGAATCATGAACTCTACATCATAAATGTTAGCATGTAATAACAAACATGAAGAATTTAATCTTTAGCATGATTATTGGCACTTAGACGATGCTCTTGAATGCTTGATAATCTTCCATTGAAACTCCTTGAATGCTATTGTTAATGATCAAATGATCTTGTGAACTCTCTTGAATGCTAGGTATGAATAATTGAATGCTTTGGATGAAAATGAGTAAAATAACCTAGTATTTATACTTAATTATGCAAGAATTCCCAAAATTACAACACTACAAGCTGACATTGGATCTGGGAGTGGTCACACAAGACTCATTTTCCTAAGGTGGTGAATTAGTCCCATCACACATGATGTATGGGACCAAAAATGAAAAATTCCTAGAAATGTGTGAAACCTACATCGAGGCCAAAAACACCTAGGTGGCACTGATTCACCCAAGGTGGAGAATGAGTATTAGATACTAAATCTAAAACACGTAAACTAGGAACACCTAAATTATGATTGGTCATTGATTGGTGTCAAGATTATCCTTGAAAAGAGGTAATAAATGAGGCTTGTGCATGCAAAATATGGCCAATTAAAGCATAAGAAAGCCCAATTATTAATAATAATCTTAGAGGAATGTGAAAGTGTGTTAAAACTCTTTACAATACTCCAAATAAGACAATATTAAGGTTTATTACAATTAAAATTCTTAGCTTATTTGATAAAACCCTAGAAAGTGTGAAAGTGTGTTACAACACTTTTGCAAGGCACCATTAAAATCCCATTAGTTCACAAGGGCCCAATACCTAATGTGAATGTGTTATCCACATTGCAACACTAAATCAAGGAAACATCAAGCCAAAATCACAAAGAGGGCCCAAACAAGTCAAAAAAAGTAGAAGGGTTACTTTTTCATTGAATCCATCTCCTACCTTACCACCTATAAGCATTCCATTCACTTTTCCTATGAACATATACTCCCATTCACCTTTATCACATCAATCTCATAACACAAGCAATGACCCTCTCATAACTCAACTTTTTGAAACCATGCCATCCATTCAAAATAAAATTTCCACCATAAACCCAAATCAAAACAATTCACCTACATATTATGTCAGAAGCAACCTATTATCCTTGGAGATATTGCGAACATCAATGCCACAAGGTGTAGAGGTGCCTAGATTTGAGAAATATTGAGGAAATGTAGATCCTTCTAACCATGTTAATGCCTACATTTCCTTATGTAGTGACTTTGTCCTTGATGATAAACTTTTGGAAAAACCTTTTCCTAGGTATTTGAAGGATGCTTCCTTGGAAAGGTTCTTTTTTTACCGAAAAAATCAATTCATTCATTCAATGAACTTTTTGAGGCATTTGTAAACCATTTCCAAGTCTATATGAATCCCAAGAGCTTGGCCGATTTGATGAGATACAAGAAAAAAGAGGAAGAAAAGATAACTGATTTTATCTCATTCTATCAATCTCTTTATTCCCAAATCAATGTCAAAGTCGCTGACTCACACCTTTGAAAGATGTTCATAGAAAATTTGCAAAGTAAGATTCAAGACAAGATGACCATGATGAAATTCCCATAATTCATGCACTTGTGTACTACCCTTCACGGCTATCAAAATTTTTCTAGCAGTCAAGATACAAAGTCCACTTCTAGCCAAATCAAGAGATTCAAGCCTACAAATCAAAATAATTCCCAACCTTTTAGAAAACAAAATAAAGGTTTCCTTCAATTTAACCCTCCTTAGCCAACAACTCAAAATGTCAATAACAAAGTAGCTACTATTAAGGCCATTGTACCCTTTAGCTATCGGAATCCCAAAAGACTATTCACTCCCTTGATGCACTTCATAACATAATGTCCCAAATTTTAGAACAACAAATGATTACCTTGCCTCCCATCAAAACAACCAACCCTAATAAGCCCTTACCCTCAAGCTTTAAGTCAAATGCTTATTTCCATTATCACCAACAAAGAGGACATGTCATAGAACATTTCAAGATTCTTAAACATCTTGTGCAATACCTCATTGATTTCATCCATCTATCCATTGGAGGCGTTAGTAATAAAAAAAACAAGTCTATTTCCACTTTGAGCTGAAACTTGCAAATTTTCACCAATCCAATGCCAAAATATAATATTTCATTTGTCAAAGATAACTAAACTACAAAGAATGATGTAATGAATGTTGATACAGATGATGAAAATATGATTTTGTTCTAAATAATGCTATCATTTTCAATCCTATAGATGAAATCATAAGGGCGATAGATGTCATCCATCGTAAGGGCTGATCTAAGAATTCTCTTGACATTGATTTCTCTTCTAAGGATACTTAAACATTTTCTCGATGGTCCTCTTTATGTAGCCAGCCATATCTGTGAGAATCCCACTAATGGAATATTAATAGATCTCGCATATGGAGAGAATGTGATCACTGAGAAATTTTTACTTTTGTATAAAATCTGTGAAGATGAATATGATAAACCAAAAGCATGGATCAAGACGCACAATGGTTTTTCTTTCCATACAATAGGATTGATCACCTTACCATTGTAGATAGGACCAAAAACATTAGATGTCACATTCTCCATCATCCCATAGTCAGACCAATTTCATGTGAAGCTAAGCCACCCATGGCTTTGCTCCATGAAAGTTGTCCTTTCAATTGTGCATATATGCTTAAAGTTTCCCTTTAATAATGAAATATTCATTTTCCATCATAGTGGCTTCAAACCTTTTTCATCCAAAGGAAAATTTTCCTTTGATTCCTTTTATCCCGAGTCCAAGGAACCTATAAAGCCACAAGAAGACTTCATTTTCATATCCTACCAAAAATTGAAAGAAAATAAAATCACTATGTTGTCTCTGAAACATGTCTCCATCAACCTCTCAACCTACCATCCTTGGTGAAACCATGCTTGAACCTAAAGAACACCTAAAAAACCAAGACCAAACTAAAACAAAAACTTCACCTGCATCCTAAAAATGATCAAGAGATAGTGAAAATAACCCCATCACACCTCATAGAATGAAAAAAGTTTAAAAAATAAAAGGTAAAGTGGTTGAACTACCTCTTGTTCCTTCCATTCCTCCCCTTAGGGAAGAAAAGAAACCTAAATTCAATGAATCCACTCCTACACAAATAGAACTTGAAAAAGAAACCAAAATAAATAGAGGTGCTAAAGAGTGTAGGTGTAGACTTTGTACCCTTTATTGCAAGTGACATGAAGAATTAAACAATGAAAATCAAGATCCAAACTTGACTGAAACAATGCATACTGATCACCCTCCCCAGTCAAAACAAAATAATCCAACATAGTAACCACAACAAGAGTTGAACTCTTGCATGGAAATCATTCTTCAACCTCCTATTGTGATTAACTTAGATGATGAGGAGGAGGTTGTTAAAATTAATGAAGAGGTTTATAATGAATTGAATACACTATTTTCCTCTTTCGTGAGCTTAGATGGACAATCTCCTACAAAGAGTGTTGAACCCAGTACTTCCCCTAGTTTGACACTTTCTCTTGTCCCTTTCGCCATTTTCCCGCCTTGGGTATACAATGAACATGATTTGGAGGTGGATGACTTGCTCATAGTTTGACTCATATTTACCTTAGTAGTCTTTTGCATCTTTTATTTTTCCTTTTATTTTATGTGATTGTGTGTTCATAATGTCATCCCCCATGATGTTTTTTTTTATGTTCTCTCTCTTTGTGACATTCCTATATTTGTACCTTAATTCTTCTCTATGTCATAAATCTTTTACTTTCTCTTTTTATCTCTTTCTCATTTATCTTTTATTTTCCTTTTCGGGATGACATAGGGCATTGAGACAACCTATGGCTCTTCCATGTTGGCCCAAAAGGATTTTTTTCCTTTTTCCTTTTCAATTTCTCCTTTCATTTGTCTTGTTTTTCCTTTTAGGGATGACTTAAGTCATCAATGCACTAGGTCTCTTCCATGTTGACCCAAAAGCTTTTCCTTTGCTTCTCTCTTTTCCATGTTTGTCTTGTGTTTTCCTTCTAGGGATTATGCAAGGCACGAGACACCTATGTCTCTTCCATGTTGACCCAAAAGAGTTCCTTTTCCCTTTTCATTTTCATTTCCTCTTTTTCATTTTTCTTGTTTTTTTTTCCTTTTGGGAATGATGCAAGGCATTGAGAAACTCATGTCTCTTCCATGTTGACCTAAAAGGTTTTTCTTTATTTTCACTCTCTTTGTGTCATTCTTCTAGTTCTATATGTATTTGGGGGGTGATGAAAATTCCAAGCTCTCTTAAATTATTGAAGTAAAGAACATACTGATCCCAAATCCATAGATCCCTTACATGTGCTTGGTGTTTTCATTTTGGGGGCAACCCTTTCCTTTCTTTTTCTCTTCAATGATGTGGATTTACTTGGAAACATATGACTTAGCATAGGGATTTCAAAGTTAGCTCTCATTTATTCCTTCTTGTTTACATTTTTATTTAATAATTTAAAGCAATTACTCATAGCATGGTGTTTAGAAATTTATTTAAATTGGGGGCATACATTGGCATTATTCTTTTTCATTTTTCTTTTTCTCAATTCTTAGTGTATCCTTCTTACTTCATACGATGTGTTTATCACTTTGTGGATGACATTGGGTGTAATGTCCTTCAAGAGAATGATCGAGCTCTTAACACATTGCATTCCTCTTAGTGGCTTGATGTGACACACTGCATCCCCTGAGTTGTGAATTCTCTCTTCTTTGATTGGTCCTCTCTTGGAGACAATAGGAACAGTGTTCCCTAAGTTAAAGACCTTGCATGAACTAAGCAAGACTCCTTTGAATATTATTTCCTAATTTTCATTTTTCATTTGTTGTTATATGGCCGTGTTGCATAAAACAACTTGCATGCCTATAGTGCCATCATGTTTGTTCATGAGCTCCAATCATACAAAGTTTTTCTTACCTCATGAAGCTTGAAAATCATTTTTATGTGGCACCTTATTAAATCTATCAAGAGCTATAAAGTAGGAATCCTAATCTGAGGCATGAATTTCCCCATAGACAATTGCATGTGTGTGAGTACATACCATCCATGAGTGTATTTTTCTCATCTTTTAGGACTTCTCACCCAGCAGACAACCAAGAGTTTTCTCTCCTGAGAGTTAGTATGTATTTTTTAGACAAACAACCTAGATTTTATCCACATCGTGATGGAAAAATAGTTGAAGCTTGATCCATTCTTTTATTTCACCTTTTATCTTCATTTTTGGTAGTGTATGCTTGTGCCTTTTTTTTGTTCTTTATATCATTTTTTGTGTGTTCCTTTGTGCTTATGCTGATTTTGTTATGGGATCCTGATTTTGGGGCCTTGATCACCCCTCTTGATCATTGTCATCTCAAATTTCTAGCTTTGGTTTATTGGAAGGCCTCTTATTGCATGATTGTCTACTTTAGTGTGAGTTTCAAGCAAGTTCATCCTATCACTAAAGTGGGGGCTAAATGTAGTGTAGTAAAATGTATCCCTTGACATTTTCACACTTATTTGGGCCCTCCTTGTGGACTTTGTATTAATGTTGCCTAGATTTAGTGTTGTAATGTGGATAACACATTCACATTAGGGCTTGGGCCCTTATTAACTAATATATTTTAATGGAGCCTTCCTAAAGTGTTGTGAAGTGTTGTAACACACTTTCACACTATTATAGAGTTTTATCAATTAACTAAGCATAATAAACATAATTTTAATCAAAATCAACCTTAATCTAGCCTTATTTGGAGTGTTGTAACATGATTTCACATTTCTCTAGGTTTTTCATCAATAATTGGACTTTCTTATGCTTTAATTAGCCCTATTTTGCATCCATGAGCATCATTGATTACACCTTTTTGAGGATAATCCAAACACCAATCATTGACCAATCATAATTCAAGTGTTCCTTGTTTGTGTGGCCTAAATTTAGTGTTTGGGACCCATTCATCACCTTGGGTGAATGATTCCAACCTAGGTCTTTTTGGCTCTTACACAAGTTTCACACAATTCTAAGAACTTTTCATTTTTGGTCCCATACATTATGTCTGATGGAACTCATTCACCACCTTGGGTGAATGAGTCCCATGTAACCAAAATTCAAATTTAATTCAAATTTCCGGTAGGATTTTATTCTCCTGGATTTGATGTCAGCTTGTAGTGTTGTAATTTCTTGAATTCTTGTATAATTGAGTATAAATACAAGGTTATTTCACCCATATTCATTACCTATCATTTAAGAGAGCTCACAAGAGAATTCAAGGGAAGATTATCAAGTATTTTAGAGCATTCTTCAAGTCCCAATCATCATGTAAAAGATTGAATTCTTCATTTTTGTTATTGTGCTCACAATTGTGATGTTTAGTTTATTATTCAAGGAAGTGTTTCAAGCAAGATCAACATCATTCAAGCAAAATTCATGAACCAAATCCATTGCAGTACCGTATTGCTAGGGTTTGGTGAGTTACAACATTACTATTTTTTCATTCATCATTCTCCTTTCTTTTTTCTTTTATTTCAAGGTTTAATTACCAACAAGGGGTTTGACCAAGGAAAACCCCTATTCACTAACCCCCACAATATTTCTCCCTCTTCTTGTGTGTGATTTGTAGGGATAGGTTGTAGGTTTTTCAAGAAGCAAAGTTGGAGAAAAGTTGTGTAATGCCTAAAGTTTTCATCAAGCCTTGGAGAAGCTTGGAGAAGGTCTATAGGTGGAAAATTGTAATTTCAAATCCATAAACTAGTCAAGAAGAGCAGAGCAATCCTATTGAAATAGAATCTAGTTCATAACTTCCAAAAAAGTAGAAGTGGATTGATTCACCATTATTGGTGAATGAGTCCCACTATACAGGCCTAACAAATATTTTCATAGATCTGAATACCCTTTTGGATGAATTGTGTATCTACACATTTTTTCTAAAACTGGACTGATTCACCTTACTTAGTGAATGAGTCATAGTCAATTGTGATAGCAAAATTTCTAGTATTCTATACCTCCATTCTATTTCATAGCTCTTTGTTTGGTTTTGTTCATATTTCTAGGTCATTTAGAGTTAGTTTTCATTCAATTAGGGTTTTGTCTTACAACTTGCATTGCATTTACTAATTAATTGGTGTGGCTCGCACTCACAAAGGATATGAATATCGATTGAAACTCTGAGATTGGACGATCTGACGGTGACTATCTTCTGTTGAATGGATTCATTTACTTGTCAAACCCGAAGGGGCAATGTGAACTTTAAAATGGTAGAAATATATGCACTAGAAATTTGTTTTGGTCAAATCTTAGCAAAAATACATACTGGAAAGAATTCTATCTATTCTACAGAATGGTAATGCATAATTCTTTAACTCAACTATGCTTGGTCAAAGCGAAGCTGTTGCCAACATTTAGCTTCATTGAAGCTGAAACCATTAGAAATGACCCAACATGCTCTGAGGAATAGTCCGCGGGGATGGACTCTCTATCAGCTGAGGGTAGTGTAAGGTAGGTTTAAGTAAGCTCTTCAAAAGATGAAAGCTAGCTGGATGTCGTGAGAAAAGAACATCTAACTAATTAATTCTGGTCACTTTACTAAAGAGTGGGCCCTTAGCAAGCATCTACTGATTACCGGATGTTGAACTAAGAACTACATCGATCTTTATTCATCGTAATGAGAATGAAATACATTGTCTTTGTTGGTGTGAAAACTAACAACAAACTCTGCTTCTGGTCAAACAGATTCTGTCTTTCATTATCATACTGATTCTTACAAGATCTCTGCTACTTTGTTTCTATCTTACCTAAAAAATCATCTATTACTCATTCTATTCATCTTCTACCACTACCTCGCGCAGGAGGAGTATCTTATTTTTAAATTAAAAGAACAACTAACTAACTAACTTCATCAAAGAAAGACGTGGAAGTAAAGTATATCCCTAAATCAAGGAACAAACTTCATAAATGAATTTATGTGTTCAACCCGATTCAGAGAGAATCTAGCGCTCCACTCTCTCCAGATTGACTTTTCATTAAAAATCTTTCCAAATCAGTTTCGGTCAAAGAGTCTTTGGTGGAGCTTCCTCAAAGTCGTGCAGGAAATGGGCTTTACTGCAAGGCCGAGATCGGCTGCACTTGACTCGATCATTCTTCAACAACCTGCGAAACAAAAGGTAACAGATGCGCAAGAAGAGGCATATGGTACATACACAATATCTATTCATTAATCACACATTTCAAATCTACTTCACCATTCAAAAACTGTATACGATATACCAGCCATTTTTGGGAGTCAACAGGGCAATAAATGCAATCAAGTCAACACAATAGGCTGCAGGAATATAAAAGTGTCTTGCTATAGGATATCCCCATAAAAGGTTTCAACAAAGTTTAAACAGCCATGAAATAGCAAAAATGACGTCATTTAAAAGTTTATCATAACATCAAATTATATGGGCATATTTTAGGCTCATCAACGCCTACTTAAAAGATGACATGTGTCCTCACATGTACTAAAAAATAGGTAGAGATTCGGGTGATAATGACCGGTACATGCATTGCAGTAATTGAATAGAATGTAATAAATCAAATATGCGATAAGAAAAGATATGGCGTACCTTTAGTAATTGCATTGTGTGAAGAAAGATGGCCTTCGCGTGAATTGATGACAAGTTGGAAAGATAAGCCTTAGTGGGATGGAAGCGGTTGGAAGTGGATGGGTAATGATGGTGGATAAAATGTATGAATGAAATGGATGGATGGGAGATAAAGAAGTGAGGTGGGGGTGATAAATGAAAATGGAGAAAAGGGTTTTCTTAAAAAGAAAACTTTTATTATGGGCATACTTTTTGAAAATTACGGGAACGCTGCAGGAGAAAGGCTAGAGCCTTCGGCTGCAGGAAGAGTAGCGGGAGGAACCTGAATGAACTGCTTCATGAAGTCTTCCTTGGAAACTGGCTTATGGTACAGTCGGAGTCGGTGGCCATTGACGAGCAATTTGAAATGGACTGGATCAATTGTGACCAGCTGCACAGCTCCGTTGTCAAACACATTTTCAACCTCATAGGGGCCAAGCCAGCGTGTTGTGAGTTTACCCTAGTTTTCTTGGTACCTGGAATCATATAACAAAGCCCAATCTCCAGTAGAAATTTTTTTGGTTTTGATGTGCTGATCATGCCATCTCTTTCTCTGCTGTTGGATTACTTCTGTATGCTGCAGGGCGGCTTTTCTAATTTCGTCCAAAGCATTTAGCTGCAGGAGACGGTCCTTCTGTGCTTCGGATAAGTCCATGTTGAGTTCAAGAGCTGTCCTCAAAGTTTTATGTTCAAATTAAATGGGTAACATAGCTGTTTTCCCATAGAGCAACTCAAAAGGTGTAAACCCAGTTGTTGTTTTCCATGTAGTTCTGTAAGCCCAAACTGCTTCAGGAAGTCTATTACTCCAGTCTTTCTTATGAATCTGCATTGTCTTTGTGAGGATCGCTTCAATTTCTCTGTTTGTTACCTCCGCCTGACCATTGGCTTGAGGATGATAGGGGCTGGACTTCCTGTGTTTGATCTTATAGTCATTCATAAGTGCAGTGATCAGATTTGATGTAAACTGAGCTCCTTGATCAGTTACAAGCTTTCTGGGAACTCCAAATCTGGTGAAAATTTGTTCATACAAAAATTCAGCAACTTTGTTATCTCGGGCATTAGTCATAGCTTTTACCTCGACCCATTTTGTGACATAATCCGTGCAAACTAGAATATATGACTTTCCATTTGATGGTGGATCAATTGGCCCCACAAAATCCATCCCCCATTTATCAAAAGGGGTGATTATTACCTACGGATATAGTGGCATTTCATCTGACTTAGTTGGTTTTCCCATACCCTGGCATTTGTCACACTTCCTTGTGTAATGTTGGCCAGTAATACCTTGTTGTAAGAACTTTCATTGCTGTTCTTTTTGCTGCAAAATGCCCCCCACATGGTTCATCATGGCAGGCATGCAAGATATCATAAGTCTCATCTTCTCTTACACATCTTCGCATTACTTGATCAGGGCCAATATAAAATAGACAATTGGCAATCCAGGTAAATTTGAAACTTTTCTCTGTCAACAACTTCTTTTCTTTTGGGGAAAAATGAGCTGGTATTCTGTTTGCTGCCAGATAATTAGCAATATCTGCATACCAGGGTGTATGTGCAGCAATGGAAAACAAGTGTTCATCTGAAAATCTATCATCAATGACTTCTTGTTCCTCAGATGCAGCTGATTGAAGTCTTGATAAAAAGTCAGCTACAACATTAGCTCTTCTGGTTTGTCGATATTGATTGTGATATCAAATTCTTGTAACAATAGGAGCCATCGTGCCAATCTACGAAATGGGTTTGTTCATCAATTGCCAGTTTTCTGCATGGTCGGTGTGGACAAATATCCTAATAACTGTGACATAATGCACGAGTTATTCAAAGCATACACTACTGCAAGCAATTCCTTTTCTGTAACAATATAGTTGAGCTCGGGACCTTGAAGGTTCTTGCTGATAAAGTAGATAGCATGCTCAATTGAATTTTCTTTTTGACTTAAAACTGCTCCTATACCAAAATCAGACGCATCAGCATGTATGTGAAAAGACAGGTTCCATTTTGGACCTTGAAGAACAGGGGCTTTGGTAAGCAAGTCCTTTAGCTGCAGGAAGGATTTTTCACAGGCCTCGATCCACTCAAATTGGGAATCCTTTGTTAACAAAGCATAAAGTGTTGGAAATTTTACTAAGTCTTTATAAGCCTTCTATAATACCTGCATGACCAAGAAAACTTCTAACATCTTTTTGTTTTCGCGGGAGTTTGTAAGTCCTGAATAACTTCAATTTTAGCGGTCAACTACAGATTCCATTCTTTGAAATATGATGACCTAGAACAATACCTTCTTCCATCATTAGAAAGAACTTTTCACTGTTTAGAGACAAATTTTTCTCTCTACACCTTTTTAATACTTTTTCTAAATTCACCAGTGCTTCTTCAAATGTGACTCCATATGTAGTGAAATCATCCATATAAATCTCCATACATTCATGAGATATATCAACAAATATACTAATTATTGCTCTCTGAAATGTTGCTGGTGCATTGCATAAGCCAAAAGGCAAGACCGAATAAGCAAATGTTCCCCATGGATAGGTAAAAGTGGTCTTGTCTTGATCTTCAGAGGCAATTTTTATCTGATTATACCCACTGTAACCATCTAAGAAGGAAAAATATTTTTTACCAGACAGAGAATCTAGTACTTGGTCTACAAAAGGTAATGGAAAATGATCTTTCTTAGTGGCATTGTTCAACTCTCTGTAATCTACACATACTCTCCATTTTCCTCCTTTCTTGGGGACAATGACTAATGGAGAAACCCATTGGCTGTCAGAAATTGGGTAAATAAAACCAACATCAAGCAACTTTTGAAGTTTATTTTTCACTATTTCTCTAAGTGCTGGATTTACTCTTCTCTGAGGTTGTCTAACTGGTAAACAATCTTCTTTGATATATATCCTATGAGTAGGGGCACAGAGGTTATTCCCTGCGTAATACCCCATATTCCCATGCAAAAGCATGTTGTTCTTGCTTGTAGTATTTTTAATACAAAGTCATCCTCTTGAGACTGAGACAACTTACTATTAACATTCAAACAATGATCTGGAGACAATTCTATCTGCTTAATGAGATTACTCATAGAATCAACAGGTAATGTTTGTACCTCTTGTGGAAGCAAGTTATAAAAAATTGTCGGAAGTTTAGGCAATGAACTCTCGGAATCTAGCTGCTGTAGGAAACATTGATGCTGACTGTCACTTGGATCAGATAAACTATCTGCATCAAGATTGAATTGCAGAATTTGAAAAATCAAAGCATCTTCACTTTGAAGTTGAGAGAATGGATCATTTTGAAGCATCATCAATTGAGCCAAAGAATTGGCTTCTTCAGTTTCTTCTCCCACATCTGGCCAAGCGGGGTTAGGACTTAATCTGATTCCGAGACTGCGGATACAAAGCCAATTTCTTTGTGGACTGCCATCGAGGAAATGGTCATATCTCCAAAACTGACATCCTATATAAAGCATCAGCGGTTACTTCGCCGCATGGCCTACCAAGGATAGCGGATGCCCTCCTAAAGTTTCATGTAGCGATAATATTGTAAAATCAGCGGGATACTCCCAAGATTCAAGAGTGACAATTATATCTTCTATCATCCCATCAGGTTTGACTGTGGAGCTGTCTGCAAGCTGCAGAACTGTGGGTGTAGACCTAATGTTTGAAATATTCAAGGAGGCCATAGTATGCTTTGTCATTACATTAATGGCAGCTTCTAAATCAATCAAAATATTTTTTACAACTTGGCCATTTATATGTATCTGTACTACAGGGCTTCCGGGGTCAATATACTTTGGAATGACTACATTTCCCAACATTATATCAGCCAATTTCCCTAAGACATGAATTTTTTGGGGATCCTTTTTCTTTCGTCCAGGCTTCTTCAAATAGGCTTCTTTAATAGCTTTTCCAAAAATAGGAACATATTTAATAGCCTGAAACAAAGGGATTCAAATTTGCATTTTGAGCTGATCCTATAGGAGAATATCAAAAGTGGAGTTCTTCCATGGAAGGTTTAAGATTGATTACTTTGTAACCTCTGAGGAAAAGGTGGTTTATCTTGTCTCTGCAGAATAGGTTCCATAGAAACTGTATTGGTATAGGCATGTGCTCAGTGGAAACAGCAGGTGCATTAGATTCTTCAAGGGGTGAATCAGATATTTCTGTAATCAGAGGTGGTGTGGGAGCAAGTAAAGTAGTTCCAGACCTCAGATGGATGTCATTAACATTTAAGGCATAAGCTTGATATTGGTTGGCTTCAGAAATAGACACAAGCTGTTGAGGCTGCTGCTGTTGCTTATTATTGGGATTAGGCAACGGCTGGGCAGGCATAGGTGTTTGCTTTGGGGGTCCAGATTTGTGGTAGTTACTACAGGAGGCAGCATAAGGGCCTGTTGTTGTGGCTGTGGAGGCTGCAAGAAGCCAGGAGACTAGTTTTGCCATTGTTGAGGACCTCTCCATTAAGGATTTTGTTGCCAATTTCCTGAAGGTGGGGTCCATTGACCTTGTGGCTGCTGCCAACCTCCTTGAGGAGATTGCCACTATGGGGTTTGATAATTAGACCAACTTGGTTGAGGCGGATTCCATGGTGGTGGTGGTCCATATGCTTGTTGCCATTGGTTATTATAGCCAGAATAGGGATTACCAAAAGTTAAAGGGTCTTGAGGCATACCTTGCCTTTGGGCCCATGGTCTCCTTTGTGCAACAAAGAACACTTGATCATCATCACCTTCTACTGGTTTGAAATCAGTAGGCAGTTGTCTGGCTTCCAGATTAGCCACCATCTTGCATCTGCAATCATGCTTCTTTTGTCTACAGTAGGGACAGAACTCAGCCAAAGCTACCTCAGCTTCTGCATGTTTTTTTCGAGCTTGCATAGTGTCCAATTGTATAGCCATATTATTAATGATGTCCTACTTGAAATCAGATAGCAGATTTGTGATATCCATTCGAGAAACTCCACTAGAAGAAGACTTCCCCACTGAAGCATGATGACCTCGACCTTTCTTAACTATTGCTCGAGAGTAGTTAAGGCATATCTTCTGTATATCATCCCAAGGCAGTTGAGTTATATCACCTCCTCCCATTAGGTCCAGGGCGTCAATACAGGCATCACTGATTCCCCTTAGAAAGAGTAGTTTCTGAGAGTCCTCATTAAGAGTATGGTTTGAGTTTCTTTTTAACGAAAACAAAAACCTTGAAATATAATCTTTCAGACTTTCATCCTCCTTTTGCTAAATTCGGAATATGTCATCACCTTTCTTTGACACTCTTACAATATTCCTTATATTTTTTAAGGAATTTCGATGCACGCATAGCTGTAACTATTTCTTGGCTCTTCCTAGACTCATGAACCAGCTGAGAGCTCCCACTCAGCCTAGGAGTGGAAGGAAATAGCTTGAGTTTATAGTGTCAGTGTTGTAGTCATAATTGCTGACGAGGACATCAAATTCAAACATAAAGGTTTCTAGGTCTTCAGTGACCAGGCCATAAAACTTTGGAAGCAAGGAAGAGGGATGTTTTTAAGATTGTCAGTATCTTGTTGGGGAACAATGGGAAACTCAAATGTAGGAGGTGGATTATTAGGTGGATTATTTGCCATGTCTGGGTGCTGGAATAGCAGAGCAAATGGATTTTCCTCGAGTTCGTTATCAGCTGGGTCAAATGTTAGTTCAATAAACAGATTTTCAGGGAGGAACCTTCCCAGTGCGTCTCTTCTTCTTCTATGCATGCAATATGGTGAGTAACGGCTTGAAAGATTTTGAAAATTTTTGACTAACAGACTAAACTAATGCTGAAAATGACTTTGTCAGACTCCTAGTTAGACACCATCCCCGACAACGGCGCCAAAAATGGCTCGCACTCACAAAAGGATATGAATATCACAATGAAACTTTCCTAGGAAATTGGACATTCCGACAGGTGACTAATATCTTTCTGTGGACGTTCATTTACTTGTCAAACCAGGGGACGTAGACTTTAAATGGCGCAGCAAAATATATGCACTAGGAATTTGTTTTGGTCAAATCTTAGCAAAAATACATACTGGAAAGAAATTCTATCTAAGCTTCTGAGAATGGTAATGCGAGAATTCTTTAACTCAACATGCTTGATTCACAGCGAGAAACATGTAGCGGCTTCTGACTGGAAACACAAACCACCATGAGGCAGCCTTATGCTGAGAACGATTGAGGGGATGGACTCTCTATGCTGCAGGAGTAGTGTAAGACTGAGGTTGTATAAAAACTTCAAAAGATGAAAGCTAGCTGGATATCAGCAGAAAAGAACATCTAACTAATTAACTACAGATACTTACTAAGTGGGCCCCCTTAGCAAGCATCTACTGATTACACAGATGCTGAACTCAGAACTTCATCGATCTTTATTCATGAAAATAGAACGAAATACATTGTCTTATTGGTGTGAAAACTAACAACAAACTCCACTTCTGGTCAAACAGATTTTGTCTTTCATTATCATACTAATTTTTACATGATCTCTGCTACTCTGCTTCTATCTTACCTAAAAAATCATCTATTACTCATTCTATTCATCTTCTACCACTACCTCACGTAGGAGGAGTATCTTATTTTTAAATTAAAAGAACAACTAACTAACTAACTTCATCAAAGAAAGACGTGGAAGTAAAGGATATCCCTGAATCAAAGGAACAAACTTCACGCCAAATGAATTTATGTGTTCAACGGGTCGGAGAATCCTGTACTCCCTCTCTCAGTTATTTCATTAAAATCTTTCCAAATTGGTTTCGGTCAAAGAGTCTTTGGCGGAGCTTCCTCAAAGTCGTGCAGGAAATGGGCTTTACTGCAAGGCCGAGATCAGCTGCGCTTGACTCAATCATTCTTCAACAACCTGCGAAACAAAAGGTAACAGACGCGCAAGAAGAGGCATATGGTACATACACGATATCTATTCATTAATCACACATTTCAAATCTACTTCACCATTTAAAAACTGTATATGATATACCAGCCATTTTCGAGAGTCAACAGGGCAATAAATGCAATCAAGTCAACACAATAGGCTGCAGGAATATAATAGTGTCTTGCTACAGGATATCCCCATAAAAGGTTTCAACAAAGTTTAAACAGCCATGAAATAGCAAAAATGAAGTCATTTAAAAGTTTATCATAACATCAAATTATGAGCATATTTTAGGCTCATCACCCTTAAGGACCTATTTTTCCATGATGATCCTGCACATACCCTGTGAGCTTGCGAGCTTGAGGATGCCAACATTTTTAAAACAATGAGAGGAGTAAAACCAATAGTGTGTTGACTTGGAGCTTCAAAAATGGTGAGAATTCTATGAAATGAAGTGTGTAGAAGATCAAATGAATGCGTAGAGGTAAAAGTGAGATTTAAGAAGTTGAGTTGAATGAATGAGATGGTGTTTTGAAGGTGAAATGGGAGCCAAAAGAGTTCTTCAAGGTCGATCGAAGGGACAAAGGCAGTACATGCTTCATCACCAATGGAGAAGTGTAACACCTTTGTAGATTCTAGAGGTGAGAATTATGTCAAGACGACAACTTGCCACATATACATCTACACATCACGCTAGTGTCCTCAACATAAATTACTGGACCAAGACTATAGATAGCTGCCAAATAGATGGAGAGCGGTCATAGGATGTTGCATAGCATCATTAGGTTTGATTTTTCTAAAGTGAGGGGTGTAAATGGGGAATTTGTAAGGGGTGAAAATTCACACCATTACATTTTCCCCCACTTTAGCAAGCATATGTGCTACCAAATGTGAGGTAAAGTAGATTAAATAGTTTAAAGAAAGTATACTTGAATCATTGAGGAAGAAAACCATGATCTAACCCACCCGAAAGCAAAGGAAGAGGAGATGGCTCCACAGGTACTTAGTCCTGAAGAGAGTTGAGAAAAATGTTTTGTAGGTCCACAAACCTATGTAAGGTGAAAAAAAAGGCTCTATAGGTGCTCGGTCATACATAGTCGAATAAAGAGATCCCACAGGATGAAAGTGGTTTATAGGTCCTTGAAATTGTAAAGGGGGCACCCCATGTGCTCGTTCCTAAGGTAAGCCCAATGTGAGAGGCTCCATAGAGTTTGATGGGTCCTTACAGGTGCTTGGTCCTACAAGATTGATTGAAAAGAATCTTCACATGTGCTTCTTCAAATCAACATGTTAATTCATAGATAAAACATGTTAGATAATAAAAATCCATGCAGGCAAGCACACAAACATTCATGGATGCAATAAAAAATGGATGATAATATTTCAAAGGGGTCCCTCAAGAACTCTTCAAAAGAAAAAGGGTCTACTCAAGGGACACTTTGTTTGAAAAGTGACAACTTTTTTCACCAACAATTCTAACATCAAGGAATCCTTTTGAAAGATTTATTTCATTAAGGAATTTGAAAGAAAGACCGCTCCCTCACAAGGGAAAGTTTTTAGACTTCATAAAAAAAAGTACTCCCTTCTCATAGGAAAATTTTTAGATTCTATCTTACAAATCTGTGATGAGGGTATGTGCAAGATCATGATGGGCCAAAAAGTGGCAATATGATGGGTTTGTGGCTGATGACTTTTTTTTTACCCAAAATTGATGAAATGAAAGGGGTTTTAAAGGATATTCTTAGCTTTCCACAATATAAATTATGCTTTACTTTTGAAATTTAATAGGTAATTATTATTCACTTTCTATTTGAATTATGATTAAAGTCTTAATTGATAGAATTTTGCTTGAAAAAGAAACATCTATAACTTTCAAAATGGTATCACATTTTTTGAATCAAAACAGCGATCACATTTTATGCTTTGCATACTATAGGATTAAAAAAGAAAAATTGAATTTCATGGAGTTTTGACCAAGTTAAGGTGGTCAGCTATACAAGTTTTTATATTTTTTAAAATTTGTAATAAAAAATTCATAATTACTTATTTACTTGGAAAAAAATAAAAAAAAATATGCATCACATCCAGACCTTGGAGTCCCTCTACTTATATATAAAATCTTATAAAAAAGTATGTATTGTGGATTGGGGTAGTTAGACATACACCTACTTTGTATTTTTCCTTGAAATTTGAAATTACTCATTGAAATTTCAAATTTTCACCAAAATAATATATATATATATTTTAAAACAAACCCTAGTAGTTTAAAAGTACGCATTCAATTTCTTTGTAGATTCTATTCTTACATATTTTTGAAATAATATAGATAAATTATTCAAATTTTTATGTCAAGTTACCTAACTCTAATTTTCTAAAAAATTTTGCCATTTAAGGGCCTATTTTTCCATGATGATCCCTACACGCTACCCTTGAAAATTCTGCTAGGGGTCCATCTTGAAGAATATAGTTTTCAAAAAGTATTTGGAAAAATAAGAGATTTTCAAGGAGGGATTAGTTGGCCACTGAATACACTTTTTAAAAATTGAAGTAGTATGATAGGCCTGTTAGGATGGTGCGTACTAGAATTTGAAGCATGTGACATCCTAAGGATAGAAAAATAAGAATGAATGTGATGTTTGCATGGCCATAAACATGATGAGGATATAACCATGGTAATTTTTCATGCACACAAGGGACAACACAAAGAAAGCACCACAACATCACAGCAAGAAAAGGAGAGAAGATAAAAAAGAGAACATAAACAAAACATAGACTAGAAATAGGAGATTTATCTAATATTTTTAGGGTCAAAGAAGTCACTTTATAAATGTTATAGATATAATATAATATATATATATGAACTATCATCAATACCATACTATATCAGACCATGTGAAGAAGGTTACTTGCAGAAAAAATAAAGATCAAAATTTGGGTCAACATGGAAGGGAGGCCTAAATTCCCTCAACACTTTGCATTGTCCCTAATTGTCAAAAATCAAGGCACAACAAAGAGAAGAATGATGCTCTTAACCACGGGGACTCCATGACACAAAAAACTCATATATCCAGGAACCTATGGGGTCAACAAGGGTCCTCCAAGAACATATAAAACAAGCACGGGGAAAACACAACACACACAAAAATCTAATCTATAGGTTAAGAAGAGGCACCCCTAGTCCTCATCAACCAAGAGGTCATTCTCCCAATCTAGATCATTTTAAGGGAAATTAAAATGAGCCTTCAAGGGTAGGATAGCAAGGGGAGCACCCTTTGAATCTCCTACAACAAGAGCCAAGGAAGAGGGCCCCTCGAGGTCTTCTTCACTCAACACCTATGAGGTAGATGCCATTGATTTTGCAAAAAATGTTGGCAAATATGAGACATTGTATATCGAGTTGAACATTCACTTAATGGGAGTTAAATGTGTTAACTAAGTAGGCGATGAAGGAGGTTCCCAAAATCCACTATCAACCTCATCGAAAGACTCGAGGTAGTGACAAACTTTGGGGACAATAGGGCTGCCTTTGTCACTAGGATGATGCAAGCTAGAACAAAACTAGCTTTTGAAGAAGGTGATCCATTATTCTGACCCCCATTAGAAGAAAGGCCATCCTCCAACTTTCAATTCATTAGAGGATGCAAGATCCCCATAGACAAAGTGAAAGGCAAGGAAGAATAGTGGGAAACCACATCAAACACCACTAAGGTACTCAACATATCCATGGGCTTGGGAAAAGGTGGGATTTCCAGAAGGGACATTAGAAGAGGAGGATCAACTGAAGGAGCAATGAACATTTGCACCCTTTTAGGGTGAGGGCCATCCATGCTCATAGGGGGATCTGAAAGCAAGATCAAGGTGGAGGGAACTAAAGCAAGGAGGGCTGAAGAGGACACAGTAGAAGACATCAAAATAGGAGTTGATGCCTCTCCTTCCCCCTTCTGCAAAGTAGCTAGCTAAGTGTTCAGAGCCTTCCTCTAGTGCTTATGCTCATGCACAAGGTGATTTATTTGGCTCTAAGAGCTAAAGGTTGTATCTTGAGAAGGAGTAGGAGGGTCCTATTCTATCATCATAGTGTCCACCACAACCATTATCGGTGGAGGGAGAAACTCCTAGATAGGTATAGGAGGAAGAGATGCAGGAACAGGAAAACAAGTTTGGAAGTAGAATCAAGTGCCTCAACGATGGGACTTTTCCTATCTGCCACCTTAGGGGAAAGAGTAGTAGGAGGTCATGGAGGCCAAGATGTAGAGGAAAATTCATGGGGACCCTTCCCTTTACCATATATAATGAGTTGAGGCACCATGGGAAAGACAATAAGGTCTAACATTTGATGCTTGGCCTTCTACCAAGAAGGCACCATCAGGCTCCCTAAGAGATGCATAGAGGCAAAATTCAAAGGCACTGTAGTAGGGTGAGAGGAAAAAGTAGGTGGAACTATAGAGGAAGAAGAAGAAGAGCCCTAAGCATGAGAAAGTTTCCCCTTCCCCTTTTGGGAGGAAGAGGTAGCCTACTACTACACCACAAGGTAAGTCATTTTCAGCTACACCTTGCCTCTAGTTTTATACCTAACATAATTTTGATAAAGGAGGTCCATTCTTTTAGAAAGCGAACGAACCAAAGAGGGAAAACAAATGATCCAGTGAATACCCCCACATGATACTATGTGAGTAAAATATGGGAATCAAAACAATTAATTCAAAACACACAATAGATGCAAAGTGTTATATTAAGGAAATCAAATTTAACAAAACAAATGGTAAAGCGATTCCTCAAAGCCATTCCATAATCCTCTATTCTTAAGGATCTTGTATTAGTACTCTTAGATTTTAGGTATGCACCAAACTACTAGGATGAAAACTATGAAATGAGATGCCATTAAGGTAAATGTAGGAAACTATACCTACATCTACATGATTGATGAATTTGATGTATGATATGCTAAATGATGTGCTAAATGATATGATGTTGTATACAGAATGATGCTAAATGATGCAATGATAAAATGATAAGATAATGGATATTCTATGGAAATGTTGTAATGATAATGCAACAAATTAAGTTCCTAGAAATAAAATTTCCATTATAACGCTACTTGAAATCAAATGCTAACTTCAAAGTTAAAATGCAAATGCTAAGCTCACTAATGCTGAAAGTATTTCTATAGAGTAAATTTGTGCTATGCTCTCTATATGAAAAACTGTAAATGAGCCTCTATTTATAGATTTCACGAAGGCATCAAGTGATGTGGAAGAAGTGGACGATCATGATTCGGTCTGGAGAGATCAATAGTGAGAAGCGAAGGGGTTAGAGATAATCAGGGAAGTTTCCCCCTTTAATAGAACAAGCTTGCCAAGTGTAGAAGGGAATAAATGGAAAGGAGAAGCCATGTGTCTCTGAGGTTGTTAAAATTGTTGAGGATAAATATCCATTTAGAAACTAGAAATAATTAATTTCATGTGACACATGGTGAGGTGGAAGATGAGTTGGAAGGAAGTTAGAAAATATGGAGAAATGTGACTAAATTCCAATTTTAAAATTCAAATTTAGTTGGAGGGAATTAATGAAATAAAAAAAATTAGTTAAATTTATTTATTTAATTAAATCATGAAGAAATTGGTTTAGATAGGAAGAATTAAGAAATATGAACTATATAAATAAACTTTGCAATTTATTTATAAGTAGAGGAAAGAAAGATCTTATTAATTAAAAAACTAGTATTTAATTAATTTTCTCCAGACCAATTTTGGATGTATATAGATACTAATGGTTAACATCTAGTGTCATGCACAACATGCACTACACTTTCATGAGAAAATTTCAAACATTTATGAATAAAAAAAGTGACTCCATTCATGGAAGCTAGCCAAGGGATGCCTAGCTTCACCTTGAATAAGTCTAATTTTGGAATGAGATCGAAGGTAGTATTAATAGCCCTAGGTACCACTAGGACAGAAAGATATATAAAGCCATAAGGAGCAAGGGAGAGGCCATCATTGGTGTGTATGGTGGTCTTTGTATTCTCATATTCCTCCCTTTATAACAAATTCAAAAAAAGAGTCTCCTTCATAATAATGTTCACGCGGCTCACGAGATCCATAAGGGATCCTGTCATAATGTTTCCATTGACACAAGTGGGAATATACATGGGAGAAGCTTTTTTATTCATGGGTAGATCCTACAATGTAAAAGTTATATCTAGTGAACTAATCATAGTTTGAGGGGGAGGATTGTGAGTAAATGAAACCACATTTATGCATGTTGAGGCCTCAAGAGAAGCCCAAGAAGGATCAATAATTAAATTCACAAAGTGAGAAGGAAATGGGTCTGTATAAATCTACAATTCACTATTCACCTTACCCACCAACTTATTTGTATTTTTATTTTTACCATCAAGGCAGATGGTACCATTTTCAATAGATCTTATTCTCATGATGCAGAAGCATACAAAATTCAATATCATGCCCGTGGACACAAAGGTATTGGAAAAACTCATTTCCATCATACTAGTCGAGGAAGGTTCTCTAAGAGGCTCAAGATCTTCCAACGTTATAACTTTATCCTTTAATAGTTTTTGTAGAATAGAAGAA